>LGRX02008286.1:0-12632 GCA_001247695.2 Cymbomonas tetramitiformis | reverse complement strand
CCCGTGGAGCGGGTGGTGGGACGGCATCATGCAAGTCCTCGTCGCCGGATTCCGTGTCAGCCACGCTAGCTGAATCATGCGTGGAAGAAATATACGGAGGCAGGGGGTTGAAGGAATTAGCTGACACCTCTGGGGCGGGCTCAAAGAAGCCCAACTTCACAGACATGATGTCCATGAAAGATTGCTCGAAGTGGGGCTCGCTGTCAACGAACTGCTTCGGGTAAATCATCTCGTCCTCTTCGGTCTCGATCGCCACTTCCGGCTCATGCTCCACGACGGCATCGTCGACCACCGAGGGCGTGGCCGAGCCGAAGTGGACCATCGGAAAGTGCTGGGAGTCGGACTCAGCACCACCAGCCACCTGCTTGAGCTCATGGAGAGCGGTGCGCGCCTCATGCACGCGGGTAGCAAGGAGGGAGGGTTGGGAGGGCGTTAATCCCGCGTACTGTGCACGGAGCCCCACGTCAAAGTTCTCGCAGAACGTGAAGGGCTCCTCGTCCTGTCGAACCAAGGGATGTTCATGTTGGGCACAGAGTCGAGCAAAGGCCGTGTCGTCCTCAGTGTCGAACGCGGTCTGGAAGGCGGACACGAGGCCGTCGGCGTCGTCGGCTTGCTCAATCACGCATGCGTCGCACTCGATGTCGGCGGTGGGACAATTCGCGGAGTCATGCCAAAACCCCGGAGGGCAACGGACACACTCCGGCACAAATGCCTTGGAGACGACGTGGAAGGAGACGGAGTGCATGCCGAATTGCTTCTTGTCGTTGCGGCGCCGGTGGTCTTGCGACCAATTCCCGCCCTCGGTGAGGGACGAAGCGGCGAAGCGGTGTTTCCATTGGCGTTGCCGCCCATGATATTTCCCATCCTCCCGACGGTTCTGGCGGTCACGCCAGGAGGAAGGGGGAAAATGCACACCTGGCTTGCCCGAAGGCTTGCCCGAAGGCTTGCCCGTAGACGGAGGCGGCCACCTCGTCGTTGGCTCGTCGTTCGCACTCCCGTCGGAGAGCGTCGCAAGTACTTTGTTGGCGGCGTCGATGTGGAACTGGAAGTTCTCGATCAAGGCCTTGACGTCAACGTCGGACGGCAGACCAGAGTAGAGCACACTGGACTTGTCCACGAAGGGCACGTGCTTGCGCTTGCCGGCGTTGGCATCCCAAATCTCGAGGATGTGGGCGTAGATGTCCTCGAGCTCGACCTTGGCCTCCCAACTCAACGTCGAGACGAAGCGGTGTGATGACCTTGTCGTAGAACTCCGTGTCGAGGGAGGCCAGGAGCTGCTTCTTCGCAATCATGTCGTCCAGAGGCCTAGAAGCTCCGTTGCCAATAGCAGTAAGGCAGGCGTCGAAGTCTTGGATAAGCGGGTCGGGGTCCTTCTTGGCGTCGAAGAAAATAGAGCAAAGCTCCTCGTAATGCCCAAGAGGTCGAACCACACGAGGAATCAACCTCTTGGTGACCTCGAGGATAGCACGCTTGGCATCCTGAGGTGCGAAGCCCGTCCCGAGGCTCCCACCCGACGTTTTGCCGTCGAATTTGGTGACGTCAACGAAGTCAAAGTCGTGAAGAGGATAGCATTGAAGATGACGTTGACCTCCTTGGTCGCATCTGCCAAATCAAAAAGAGCGGCGTTGGCGGGGTCCTTCTGCTCGAACGCGTGCTGCAAAGACTTGACAATAGAAGTCCAGAGCGTGTTGCGGTTCGTTTCATTTCCACGATAGGTGTCGTCCTTGGAGCCCAAGGCGTCGTGAGAGATCCTCTTGATGATGTCGACGTCCCAAGTAGAATTTTGGACAGCCGTAGCGCGAGTCCGGTCCGGAGCCGTGAGGGCAGCTCCCGGAGAATTCGGCGTCGGTCTGTAACGAGACCCGACGTCGCGTGAAAAAATAGTGTCTAGCCTAATGCGATTGTGAGCCCCCAAGGGAGGCGTGACGTGGGAATTCACACGGTACCTGGTCCTTTTTGTCGCACCACTGGTCATTTTTGTCGCTGTCGCAGAATATTCTTTTGTCGCGAGACCACCGAACAGAATCTTCTCAAAAAAACAATGAATTCTGTTCGTTCCCTTAAAGGGGTAAAGAAGGTTTTCAGAAAATAAATGGAGACATGAATACGACATCGTCGTTCGAACAGTGTCAAGGTGCCCCAAAAATTTGGTTGGGTTCGATTCCCAACACCTCTGCTGACTAGCGCGCTGTTTTTTGCAGGATAGCATGCGTTTCGTTTCGGCGACAGCAGTTCCTGCAACAGCACGCTCATTCGACAATCGTCATAGCAGTTCTTTCGTTAGTTTTGGGAATGCTTGGAGCCCGTTGCGCATCTTGGCCTTCGGGTTGGGTTCGATTCCCAACATTTCTGCTGACTAGCGTGCTGTTTTTTGCAGGATCTCGTGCGTCATCGTGTCGTTTTATCCTGTCTTCCGTTTGTTATTTTCATTCTTCACGTCTGTCTGTTAGTTGCAAGTATGGTTTAGTCACCGGCGTTGATGATTTATTATTTATTCTGTGACTGACTCCGCAGATTTCGACTTCTGCAGGAACTCGTATTCGGTGTAGTACGCGGAGCTTTCGGCCGAGATCGAAGACGAGCGGCCTACAAAGGCGTAGTAGATTTACAACTAGCTTTCGTTTTGTAATTGTCGCAACTCGAGTCTTAGTAAAAGCAACGTAAGTATTGTAATATTAGAACATTTGTATCGGCATCATGCATTTCGCTTGCTGTGTGCATGCTCTATTCATGCTGTGTGTACATCCGAGGATGTTTTTCGTAGGGTTGTTATTATTAATTAACGAATATAACCGTTGCGTCGGCTGTGTGTTTGCCCACTCGGGTTTGTTTTGTTAAAATTTTACAATTCTAAATAAATTTCTGCGACAATAATGACCATTTTATCATTTTTGTCGTAGCCTGCGACAAAAAGGACCTATTGGTCATTTTTGTCGCAGCTTGTGACAAAGGAATATTCTTGCGACAGCGACAAAAATGACCATCGGTGCGACAAAAATGACCCGCTACTCTTCTCAAAAAAACAGTGAATTCTGTTCGTTCCCTTAAAGGGGTAAAGAAGGTTTTCAGAAAATAAATGGAGACATGAATACGACATCGTCGTTCGAACAGTGTCAAGGTGCCCCAAAAATTTTCGTCATCCAAAATTTTAAACTTCAGGTTGTCGCAACTGTCTGTCGACCGAAGGATCGGACCTTCGACCGACCGCTAGATCGGTCAAAATGAAATCTGACTTGGAAACCGAATCTAATTTTTGTCGCAGGCATGTAGAAGATACAGCAGCCCTCCAGTCGACTGTTTGTTGACCGAACGATCGAACCGTCGACAAACCGCATGATCAGTAAATTCACAGAAATCCGCTCGATCGATCGGAAATCTGCATCGGAAATCAAATCGCGGGGCTGTCACAAGAAGTGTCACAAGACCGTCGCAAGCATCTAGGATGTAGAAGATCCAGTGTCACAGCAGCCCTCCAGTCGACTGTTTTACAGCACATTCATTCCATATTTTAGAAGGAAATTTCGTATAAATGTACGGAGTGTCATTTGACCGTCACGTCACAGTAAATCGAGCTGTTCGCTTTTAACAGTGTGGTTTACATGGTAAAGACGAATTACCCGGAAAACGTCGTGTTTGCGCTTTTGCGACCATGACAGCGCATCCGAAGGATGAAGCAGGATATGGTACCGACCAATTAGGACCTTCCGAGTCGACGTACGGTCAGCTTTTTTCCCCATTCGCACCTGACACGTAGGACTGCGGGGATGGGCGCTTAAGCGGATGATGCCGCGGGGCCAGAAACAAGGTAAAATCAACCTGATGCTTAAAAAGCTTACCGTAGGTACTCTTTATATGTGATATATATATGGTATATGTATGCCCTGTGGGCAAGTGCTGTGCGCATGCGCTCTCTTTTTGATGCATGGGTTTGGGTACGGAATGCCTTTGGGTTTGGGTTTGCGGAGAGCGCTGAAATCTGCAGCCAAACGTTTTATGTATATGAAACCTATATGAAACGTATCGTATGCCTTGTACTATGCTTGCTTAACGGACGTTAAGCAAGCACGGTACTATGGTCGCGTCAAGGAATGCATATGTACCATTCCTTGACGCGGCCATCAAGGGAAGTCGCGTAGCTCCCAAGTACTGTTCATCCGCTCATGCGACATGAACAAACCTGGGAGCCTAGAAACACCCTTGCATACTATGCGTGATACAGGGCGCGTGCACACACGTTTATGATCACGTGTGTTCGTGCGGTGGGTTGTGCGGATGGCTACCCCTCCCGTGATCATCTTCGCGCAAATGAGCCGAAGATGATCTCGCGAAGGTAGACATGCGTTTGCAAGTGTAGTATGTATGCATATATGCAATTGTGATATGCTGCATGGTATGCAGTGCAATGATATGTGATAGAAAATACACCGCTGCTGCTGACCCAGGTCCGCCGCAGCGGTGTATTTTGAGCTGAAATTTAAGCCGAAAGTGATTATGTAAGAAACAGTTTCGAACTTCCCAACACCGATGCATTTGCGTCCGATGACTGTGTACGTGTAATTGAACCGTCAGATCGAAAATAGTTTTATACACAGTGTCTCACGAAAATTTCGAGTCATCGTCGTCATCGAAAATTCCAGTTTGATTAGGTCATGAATGTGATGTATGTTTTTCGACTGCGTCACAGTCCGCGTCACGGCCACCAGAAAATTCGGATGCCAATTGGTCACAATATTGATGATCTGCCACGTCACTGTGACACCCCCGGGGATACTGTACTCACTCGATCCTGAGATAGTAGCGTCACATCTTGAACCACTATCCTTTCCGCGGCCGTCAACACATTATTCTCAGGCGCCGACACCGACCAACCCCTGCATACTCCTGTGTTTTGTTGTTTTCTGACTAGTATTCGTTGTTGTTTCCTTCAGTACTGTTTGCTATTTTATTTTTCGGTTTTATGCCGGGATTGATTGGAGCTCTGGGCAATCTGCCCGTGAGGTTCGGCATTTTTGCAGGTTAGCGTGCTGTTTTCTGCAGGATCTCGTGCGTTGTTGGCGACTCGCATGCTTATTCGTTTTAACATTGGGAGTGCTTAGAGCCCGTTAGGCGTTTTGCCCTCCTGGTTGGGTTCGATTCCCAACACCTCTGCTGACTAGCGCGCTGTTTTTTGCAGGATAGCATGCGTTTCGTTTCGGCGACAGCAGTGCTGCTGTTGCAGGACAGCACGCTCATTCGACAATCGTCATAGCAGTTCTTTCGTTAGTTTTGGGAATGCTTGGAGCCCGTTGCGCATCTTGGCCTTCGGGTTGGGTTCGATTCCCAACATTTCTGCTGACTAGCGTGCTGTTTTTTGCAGGATCTCGTGCGTCATCGTGTCATTTTATCCTGTCTTCCGTTTGTTATTTTCATTCTTCACGTCTGTCTGTTAGTTGCAAGTATGGTTTAGTCACCGGCGTTGATGATTTATTATTTATTCTGTGACTGACTCCGCAGATTTCGACTTCTGCAGGAACTCGTATTCGGTGTAGTACGCGGAGCTTTCGGCCGAGATCGAAGACGAGCGGCCTACAAAGGCGTAGTAGATTTACAACTAGCTTTCGTTTTGTAATTGTCGCAACTCGAGTCTTAGTAAAAGCAACGTAAGTATTGTAATATTAGAACATTTGTATCGGCATCATGCATTTCGCTTGCTGTGTGCATGCTCTATTCATGCTGTGTGTACATCCGAGGATGTTTTTCGTAGGGTTGTTATTATTAATTAACGAATATAACCGTTGCGTCGGCTGTGTGTTTGCCCACTGGTTTGTTTTGTTAAAATTTTACAATTCTAAATAAATTTCTGCGACAATAATGACCATTTTATCATTTTTGTCGCAGCTTGTGACAAAGGAATATTCTTGCGACAGCGACAAAAATGACCATCGGTGCGACAAAAATGACCCGCTACCAATTCACACTCATAATGAAAATCCAGTAGGCGGGAGCGTTGGGGTAGAGGGCCGATGTCGAAAGAATACGTAAAAGCGATGGTTGAGAGCCGTGAGAAGCAGTGTCGGAACGGATAAATAAAGAAGCCGTAACTGTGAATCTGAAAGATCGAAACGCGGCGGCCAAGGAGTCTCACGACAAAAATTGATCAGGTCTCAGTCGAGTGAAATCCAACGCGGACAATACAAAATAATCCCAGACGAGGCGCACGCTGCAGCGAGTCCAAACTAATCCGCCCGCAAACTAGCTCTCAACCGCAACCGCGAAAATCACGACATCAAATTGGGCCCCCAACGCCCCACCAAGCGGAGCGGCTTAGCCACTCATGAAATCAAAAGTAGTGGAAGGTGCCTGGCGCACCATAATCTGGCAGATATATAGTGCTGACTATATATTGTGGTGGTAGAACACAGAATGCTTTCACTTAAGATAACATAAGAAGTCCGTTAGATTGAGTGAAACTCGGCTTAAGCCGGAAATCCTAAACCTGTGACAGCCGTACTGTACGGAGTACTAGTACAGACAAAGGACTGTGACACACACACGGGGTGTCACATCCAGCATCAATCGTTGATGTCGGTTTCGCACGCAAGGACGAAATCCCCACAATGCGGCGGGGTCGAGCACTCGTAGATGGTGTAGAGTGCGAGGCGGTTGGTGACGGGGATGGAGACGCACCAATACGTGCACGTGCTGCACGAAGTGCGGAGCCAACTGTCTCACGTCGGGCGGAAGCCATGTCGGGTAAAAAATATTGTCGGTCCAGTTGAGTGGTCACGCACGAAAAAGTGTACTAAAAGATGTCGGTACTAGAGGGGTGACCGTTGCGAAGGCAAGGAGGTCGATGCCGGCAGTAAATTGTCGGAAGATGTCGGTACTAGGAAGATGTCGGTACTAAAAAAAGATGTCGGATAGAATCGCCGGGCGCGAAGCGGGCGGAGAATGAAAGAAACAACACCACTGAACGTAGGTGGGTCCTGACCTGATGTGAAAGCAGATATCATTGATGTATATGCTTGTCACTGAAAATGAAATGCAGCGCGGTAGGGTTGCTGGAATTGGCACTGTGACATGTTCGTACTGTCACGTGTCATTTCCGGTATGTCATCTTCGGTGACTCTGCTTGTGTCAGTCAAAGTATTTATTCCCGTATGTTATCAATTATGCAGTTCGTTCTATCTCGCCGGGAGCGTTCTCCCCGTGGCTGCTGTGCTGTTTTCCAATAGGTTATGGGACCACTTTACGCTTGCGTATTGTGAATTTTTGGCGTGAATTTTATTTCGTACTCGCTCTATCCTTATTTTGAGCTTAGCCGTCTTTATCGCGGCTTACGGAGTCAGATTCTCGTTTTCGCTTGGACTATCCGGCAGTTTCGGGAATTTACGGCAGAGTGGTATCGGCATTTCTTTTGTTCGCGTTCGCTTTCTTTTTCCACGATGGCTCTCGAGAATATTTTGTCCGATGGGGAGCTTCTTGCTCTTTTGTTATCGTGCGACGAGAGATTGGAGAAGGTGGACCACCTGAAACGCGTCCAGCTCGTTTCTTTATGCCAAGCCCAGGCTAGAGCGCTTGATCATTTCCGGAGTGCTCCGCAGATTTTGACTCAGCCCTCTGCGGTTTGCGACCCAGTTGTTTTGAGTGTCATTATTGTCTCAGAGGACACAGCAGTTGGTGGTGCTGAGTCCGATGCACTGGTTTCTTCGGAGGTCTGTTTTTGTGAGCAGGGCGTTGGCACTGGACCCGTAATTTTGGACACCCGATCTGTTTCTTCGCAGATTACCACTACCAGACCCGCGACTGGGCGTTCCAGTTTGCGCAGGCTCCCACAACAGGCCCCTCTTGTTCGTGTGGAGCGTCACTACCATCATTCTGTAGAGTACCTCTCTCGTGTCGTTGATTCAGAGCAGGATATCCACGCAGTTTTTGACAGTAGTGAGAGTGACGATGAATCGGAGTACCCACTTGGGTATTACGATGAATCTGACGACGATTGGGAGGAGACTGGTGGCCGATTGGCCTCTCCGACATTTTCTTCTTCTCAGTTGGAACAGCAGCCCGCCCTGGACACAGGTTTCCAGGGCGACTACTATGGCGGTGTTTTGGAGGCTTCAGAAGCTGAATTTTTCCCGCAGCAAGACATTTCGACTGGTAGCGCATCTACTTTTGTTGAGGGCGCTGCGCCAGCGGACGGAAACTACGACAATTATTCTTACACCCACGAGCATTCCGATCGCGAGGAGCACGACTCTGGTGGTGCTTGCGAGGAGGATGTTGACCACTCCGATTACGATTCTGGAGACCGCTACGACTCTGGGTCTGGTGGTGCTGGCAGCGGCTCCTACGATGGTTATTCTTCTAGGTCATCTTAATTTCTAAACGGACAGGCAGGGCTTTTATCTCGTGTTTCGACCACTAGCTGAGATGGGGATCTCTCCGATGTATTTTGTGATTCGAGTTTTGACCACTAGCGGACAGCTGGACATGTTTAGTAAGTCGGACCTTTCAGGCATTTAAGACCTCTTTTCTCAGTTCGCAATCGACGTCCACAGCTAAGCCGACAGGCAGCTTCAATCATCTTTACTTCTTTTCCCGTGAGCAGACAGGCGGCATGGGTACTCGCTGCTGACCACTAGCCGGCAGGAATTTGACTTAGAAATCTGACCCGCATGAGATGAGCACCTAGCAGTATTTTATTCGGCATCCTCTGTTCAATCCTGTAACCTTGTGATCTTTCTAGCTTCTAGACTTAACCATTCTCATTAGATGTAAACTCTAGTAGCTAGGGTGGTGACTTTCACAAGCTGTAGAGCCACCTCAGATGAGGTGGTGTGCTGGAATTGGCACTGTGACATGTTCGTACTGTCACGTGTCATTTCCGGTATGTCATCTTCGGTGACTCTGCTTGTGTCAGTCAAAGTATTTATTCCCGTATGTTATCAATTATGCAGTTCGTTCTATCTCGCCGGGAGCGTTCTCCCCGTGGCTGCTGTGCTGTTTTCCAATAAGGGTTTCGGTTCGGTTCTCGGCTTAAGTCAGATAATACAATAAAGATGGTCGGATTTAAGCTGGCAGGACCGTGACACACTCGCGGAGCAAACATGCAGGCACTGCAAGTGACATCCTACCAGGCGAGGGGTGACACAGGGGGCACCACGGTCCCCCCCTTATGGGGGGAAAAGTTGGCACTCCCATGAATTCTGATATATCGATACATCAGAATATCGGCGCAATCGATACCATACCTTGTTGACGACCCGACACGACTTTTGGCCGCCCTCTTGCGCTCTTTCTCCGCATACCGCATATTTTCACTCACTTCGTCTACACGCAGTCTTCATCACGTGTAATTGCGGCTTGTGCATATGTGCAGTGCAAAACACATGTATATCGTCGCAGTGTGCACCACGTCGGCCTGCACGGCAACAATCCAACCACATCGCATATGCAAGTCACGATAGTGTGGTCTGAGATGATATTCACGGGGAAGCTGAAATCTCCCCCCACTGTATGGGGGTCCAGCTTCTCCTAGTATCACCCCTTGCTGCGTGTGTCACTGGTCGTGTGTCACCGTATGACACTCACCTGCTAGAAAGCTCACTCCCGTAATCCTTCTATCAGTTTTTATCACCGGTTTCCCCAGCCACTGCTTTCTGAGTCCCTGTTTCAGTGATATTGCTATATATCTCTATCAATATATATACACATTATCACCTGTTCTATCAGGTTATGGGTCCCACTTCACGTGAGTGGTGATTCCGGTTGGTTTAGCTCGCTTCGGCCTCATCGCCGATTCTAAATCCGTTTTTTACCGTTCTTATCCGTCAGCGGTGTGAAGACATCTCCGTTACCGTCTTTGCCCGTTCGAGTACTCCGCCTACCGTTTGTGATTGGTGGTTTACTTTGCCGTTCAAATCCGTTCTTATCCGTTACCACTTTTGCCGAAATTCCGGCATCTTACTTCGTTCCTATCCGTCAGCGGTGTGAAGACATCTCCGTTACCGTCTTTGCCCGTTCGAGTACTCCGCCTACCGTTTGTGATTGGTGGTTTACTTTGCCGTTCAAATCCGTTCTTATCCGTTCCAACTTTTACCGTAATTCTGGCATCCTACTTCGTTCCAGGCGTGTCTCCCCAACGTCCTTCAACACTCTGGCCAGCAGCGCCTCTGCTGCCGGGTAACTGGTCTACCGTATGACTTTTTTGACCTCACCGCCGTGTTCCTCGTCAAAATCTACCCCAATTTGACTTTTTCATCGTTCGATTTGGTTATTTTTGGCGAAAGTTACGTTTTCGTTTGGGAACCCTAAGTGTTGGGCTCCAGATTTTCCAGCTTACAGCGGCCATGGCTTCGTGTCGTCAGCGTTCGCGCATTTCTGCAGTTGCCTCCGCGCTGCGGGTGATTCGACTACGAGAACTTACCCCTGGCTACGATCTGGTGGTGTCTGGTGGTGCTTATGCACCAGACACCAAAATCGAGTCCATCAACCACATCGTCGACATGAGCTTTGACCACTACGAGCTCACCCCGCAACATCCTCCACTTTTCCCTCCACCCTGCGTGCCCCTTGGCCACTGCCTGGTGATGTTTAGTGGTGTTGCAGCCCTCATCCCGCCGCTTTTCCTCTCTGCTTTCGCACTTATGTGCGGCAGAGTGGAGCCTCACCGCATTTTCCACCTTCCACCTCCCTATCCCCTCTTCAGCGACGCATTCGCTCTGGTGGTGCCAGGCCGCTTTTGGCTTTGGCACCGCGCGTGGGCATTGGCTGATTCATCGTTTTCGTGGCGCTCGAGGACTTCTGCAATCGAGAACTCCGCCGCCGCCATTCCGCAATCACGTCGCGGCTTGTAGATGCTTGCCTTGATGTACAAAGACCGTAGAGCGGGGCTAGCCCGCCTAGCCTGTTTATATGTCTCTTAGATGCCTAGGCAGCGCCCATGCACGGATGTGCTTCTAGCTGGGTTGAAAAAGGCCCCCTCGGCCTGGACACTAAATGCGAGGAAGACAGATACGCTGTCCGGCTAAGCTCGCTAGGAATCAAACTGATAATCTCATAAACAGTGTCTGGCCGAGGCTTTATGCTCTCGGAAACCAAGACAGTAAACAATGACTGTACTACTGTACTGTACTACTGTACAGTACAGTGCTAGGATGTCACGGACACGAGACGGAAGCAGGGTCAGGCTAGGGGCTAGTCAGAGCCCATAATAACTAAGCCTAAACCCGAAGTCCAGCACTAAATTGACATTGGGTTAGGGCTTAGGGTTTTCCTTACTAGAATGTCCTAGTGACACAGTGAAAACGCTGAACGCCGTAGGGTTTGAGCGAGGCAATCGGGTATCTCAAAAGATAGAAATGAATACACGACTCTCAGGCTATCTAAGCTCTGAGGCCGTCACTAGGCAATCATATCGTGTGTCACAGTCTAAGCTACCGAAGTCGAACTACTGAGTACAGTAGGAAGTCACTGTACTGTCACTGTCACTGTCATACGTCATACGTGGTACTGAACTACTGAATCTCAGCACACCACCTCGGCTGAGGTGGCACAAGAATGTGAAAGAGGTAGCTAATGCAAACTAAGAGGTCCCCGTCCACGGATCAGAACAACATCAACCAAAGGGCTGACCTGCCGCCATCCCCGCTTCCGGCTAACCCTCTAAACCGAATGCTAAAGTACTAGTATATGCATGCCAACTAGGTGGACTGCCACAAGGATATGAAAATAGTAACTGGTCTCTGCCAGATCTCGCTCCCCGATAGATACTCTCATCTGATGCTGCTCAGCTCGACGGTCAACCAGTACTCGAGGTCATAGAAGATGTCAAAGAGGTACAGGATGTAGTCAAAGGCCAATCCAGTCAGATGTGCTTAAGGTCAGAGTAGAGCTGTCGGTGTCTAAGGTCTCATAGGGCAGGTCATAGGTACCAGTCTGTCCACGAACACAAAGTCCAGTCCAGAAGGGCACCACGTCAAAGGGCATCAATCCAGTCAGACCAGAAAGACCCCTTGCCCGACTGCTGCCGGCTCATAGGCCTGCAGCTCAGCCGGACAGAGGACCAGAGAACCTAGGAGTCACCCGCACCACTGGGGTGCGGGCGGATCACGTCCATGAAGGACTCGATCATGCTGATGATCACCCGCACCTTGTCCTTGAGCCCAGGAAGAGGTTTGGTGAAGATATCAGCCAGGTTGAGTAAAGTGTTGATGTAAACAGGCACTAGGTACCCAGCACACACCCACCCCCGAAAGCCGTGAAAACGGATCAACACATGCTTAATCTTGGTGGATAGCATGACATTCCTCAGAATGGAGGAGGCCGCCTGGTTGTCAATCATGACAGCCACCGGGAGCTCCAGCCTGGGAATGAAGGGCCCAGAGGTACCATACATGCCAGACCGCTGAGAGTGGTACTCCCGCGGACCGTCCTCGTAGCCCGTGCCATCATATGGTACCGGCACGGCGTGAGGCAGGGCATACAGGCTGCTGCCAGGAACAGGCTCAGCCTCCCGGTAGTGTAGGGGGGAGGCGGGGCCCATCTGACCATGACCCATAGCATGATTCTCGAAGAACGCGGCCGCCCTCTGCATCCAAGAAGTGTCAGCTGCAGGGAAGGCCGTAGACAGAGCCAGAGCAGACACACCCGGC
>LGRX02008285.1:0-17013 GCA_001247695.2 Cymbomonas tetramitiformis | reverse complement strand
CCCGCTGTACACATGGCCTCTTGCTGCACTCCATGCCATTAACACAGTCCTCAATGTCATACCTAACAAGCACATTGGGATGGACACACCTCATTTCAGATACACTGGCCGTCACGTCGACTACACCGAGCTCCGGCCCTTCTGGTCCGAGTGCAGTGTCTGGCAGGACCCCGCACAGCGCTCTAAGGCAGGAGCTAAAGCTGACACTTCGGCTAAGCTGCAGCCTAAGAGCAAGCTCTACCGCTATGTCGGGAATCTCACACCTGGCAACTATCTATGCCTTGACACAGTGAAAGGGAAACTCAAGGCTCTCTCTAGGCCTACGTTTGTCACTGACCCTGCTCTCATGGCTAATACACTTGCCAACACACACAACACTCTGGTTGATCCCGCCTCCACAGCTATCTTCACAAAGAAGCTGTACCCCATCCGACGCCCCACAGCCCTCTCCTCCCCCGACATCCTTGAGCTTGCATGCAGCACCCACGAGTCAGAGACCTTTGCCTATGTCAAGGTCCAGTGTGCTAAACTCAGGCATCCAGTCTGGGTAAAGCTCATACACTATCTCCAGCTGGCCAAAAGCCACTATGCCACTCTCATCAGCTTTCTCAAGCACAGACACAAGCATGGGGCACCTAATTTCTTTTACCCGTGTTTTGCTATGTGCTCGGCTAAGCCAGCTGACCGACAGAAGTATCACCCTGCAGTCATCGTGTCTGTAGACCATAAGCCTCAGGTCCAGCACAGATACCAGGTGTACTTCAACTCTGCTGACTCACACTCCACCCAGTATGCAGACACCGATGCTGTCATCATCTCCCCAGACCAGAAGGCCATGCTCCTTGCCCTCAGGGACGCAGACTCGGACCCCGCAGACTTCCCGAGTGATGCCTTCATGGACGAGCCAGACCCTGCCACATACAGACAGGCTCGGCTCAGCCCTAATTGGAGACAGTGGCACAAAGCCATTCAGTCAGAGATTGACGGCATACTTCAGCCAGACAGGGCCGATCCAGTCACCGCCTTTCCCCCAGGCTCCACCGTCCTCCCCAGTAAGTTTGTCTTTAAGCTCAAGAAGCTGACAGACGGCTCCCTTGACAAGTTCAAGGCCAGATGCACCACCAGAGGAGACATGGACCGCACCTTCTATGAGGAGGCGGAGACCTTTGCCCCTACACCTCAGCTCACCGCCTTCAGACTCCTACTAGCGCTCTGCCTGAAACACAGACTCATGCCATACCACTATGATGTCTCTCAGGCTTTCCTCCAGGCTCTAATACCTGAGGATGAGCGGTACTATGTCAGGTTTCCGAAGGGGTACATCCATCCCAAAGGATATGTAGGTGCCTATATGAAGAAGGCACTCTACGGACATCGGACCTCAGGCAGACTCTGGTCAGAGACCGCACACAGATTCATGACAGACCGCTACCCTACACTCAGCAGGTCCACATATGACGAGTGCCTATACATCGGCTGGATTGACACTCAGCTCTTCATAGTCCTCATCTATGTTGATGACTTCATTGTGGCTTGTGCCGATGAGCTGTCCAGAGCCCGCTTTCACACTGACATCATGTCCACATTTCAGGCCACCTACTCTGGTGTCCTCAACCAGTTCCTCCAGCTCAGAGTTGATGTTCAGACTGAGACACTTCCTACAGGAGAGTCATACCCGACCAGGATTGAGCTTTCACACGAGCGGAGCATCACAGATCTGTGTGCTAAGTTCAGCATAGACACGGATAAGCAGCCACCTCGATCACCGATGGCAGAGGGTCTCTCCCTCCCCATTCCCCCACCTGATACCATTGACAGGTCCATTGAGACACCACTCAGATCCTTGATCTACTCTCTGCTCTGGTTAGCCAGGACCGGTCAGACCCGACATATATTACCACCTCACATATCTGGCTCAGTTCTGCCACCAGCCCACAGTTGAAGCCCTCACCGCTGCCAAACGGATCCTACACTATGCCTATTCCACCAGGGACTACACACTTGCTATGGCTATTGACTCTACAGCACCCCAGCTTACCGCGTTCTGTGACTCAGACCATGCAGGAGACACTGCCACACGGAACTCAGTTTCCGGCTACTGTCTCTACTTTCACGGTATGCTCATTGACTGGTGGTCAAAGAAGCAGAAGTCATGCACTGCCCTTCACTCTACAGAGGCAGAGTATGTTCCCATGTCAGAAGCCTGCACCTCCGCCCTGGCCATCTACAACACACTGACAGAGTTCTTTCCCTCAGCTGAGCCCATCACCACCAATGTAGATAACTCAGCAGTTCAGACTTTGGTCACTCAGCGGGCACTCTCTTCTAAGCTCAAACACATTGCGGTTCGGTACCACGCGGCTAGGAACTGGTGTCAGGGGCCCCTCAGGAAGTTTACACCGGTCTGGATTCCGACTGATGACAATCAGTCTGACATTTTCACAAAAGCCCTTCCTATCACCAAACACGGGGTTCCCATTATTGACAAGTTCACTGCCCGCCTCTTGGATATCAAGGACCGGCGTGTTAAGCTGGAGGAGAAGCTACGAGCAGCTGACGCACAGAAACTGTATGCCCAGCAGCAACAACTACAACAACAGCAACGACAGGATGAGATTGTCCTAGCATCACTGCAGCGGCAGAACTTGATAGGGTGACCCGAGGCGAGGGAAGGTGGGCCTCTGCGAGCATGTCTATTTCTAAAGACCCGGAGGCACCAGTAGGACCAGTTCTTGCCAATGCAAATGCCTGATATATGCTTGCTCCGTTCTTCGAGTATTATGATACTTGCTTGTCTTACATTATCATGCCACTGCCACACACATCCACAGAATGTGGTGGTGTCACGGGGGACTAGATATACCGTACTGCCCCCTGTATGACATTCCTCGATGCATGTGACAGATGACTGCATTATTATTCGGCTCGAGACCGCGAGTCATAGCGACAGAGACCGCGAGTCACAGCGATAGTGACTGCGAGCCACGTGTTAGAGTACTCGAGCATCACCGTAGCCGTACTCGTACAGACTTACACAGCGCACGTAGCATAAGCTACTTAGACTCTCAGACTCTCATATGTTATATCTTTACAGACATATTATCACCGTTTCAGCCTCATATCTTTGCGTACAGCGATAGTATTAAAACACGGATATATAGAATATTCTACCCTATATGTGTTTCAAACTATCTATTATGGTGCGTGGACGCGCGTTGCGTCTACGCTTGGGATTATGCGTTGTGATCTTTGAGCTGACGTCACGTTGAGGACCGCGGCAAAGATTTGGTTTTGAGTGTTTCATTCCACCTTGGAGGACCGCCGGATTTTGCGCGTCACGGTGCCTTGCTGGACGGCAAAGCTAGCTTGCCATTATTCGACCTCATCACACCGCACCGCCGCCTCGACGAAGTTACATTTCGATTTCGCTTTTCACGAACCGCTAGCAACGCGTGTCCGTCAACCGCACCGCCGATCTCCTACAGGCTTTCAGAGAAATGAGTGCTGCAACAACTAGAGCAAGACGGCGTCTGTTACTAGACAGTGACATTGACGCCTCGATTAGACTACTTCCGGCGGTAAGGGACTCCCCTACGCCATCTACACCGCTTGTCCTGGTCCGGCCGCCCCACACGCGAATGATTCCGATGGAATTAAGAGCGCGAGGCAGTTATTCGATGACAACGTGGCCAAGGTGGCCGCGGTTTATGCGAAGGGGCGACATCGCCAATGGGCGAAGGCAGTCCGCGAGCTTTCCTTGGGCGGCAAGGATCAATATTTTATTTGAGGCTGCCAAGGACTCCGAGAAGCTCTCCAAGATCCTCGTCGTCCTCAAGAATGAATTCAGCTCGGCTGGGCTGGATTTGTCCTCGTTTGACCTTGACGACCTTGCCAAAGCCGTCATCTCGAAGGTCAACGAGCTGTTGTATGACTCCCTCGCGTACATTGTCGGGACGGATTCAGCAGCCGAGCATTTTCTCCACGGCACCGACTCGGTCTCTGACCGGGATGGGCGGCGTGCCCTCCTTGACCTCATCAAGGGTTGCGTTCCCCCAGGTGTGCGTCAGACTCTACAAGAGGAGCATTCTCAATTGAGGTACCCCGCTCGTGTCGACCCGCGCCCGCTCCTGGCGAAGAAGCAACGGCTGGTTCGGGACAACCGCTCGGAGGACTGGACGCCGACAGAGTCGACGCGCAAGTACAGATTGTACGAGCGCCTCGACCCCGACTTCTACGCGGCGGTCCGTGTGCGGTATCCCATGCCCGCGGAGGCGCGGTCCTCCCGGCCCCGTGCCGTTGTTGACGCTCACGAATCTTGTCACTCACATTTTTGTGGCATGGGAACAGCAGCAGGCGGAGCTGGGAGTGGCGGCGAGGCCCGGCATTGCTGGGGCCGCCTAGTACTCCGGCGTCGACGAGAGGTGCTTGGGCTCTTGACGTCGCGCCTAGAAAAGATCGAGGCAGCAATTAAGTTCCAAAAGACCGGCGGTGAGGCGGCTCTTCCCCGCAACCGGCGCGGGAAGGGGCTTGACGGTTTCCGGGCAGGCTCCACTCCTACCCCGCCTGTTGGGTTTGACCGGGTGAATCGACGCGCCCTTCCCCTCTGCCATCGCTGTGGTAGGGAAGGCGAAGGCAAGAAGTACCATGGGTACAAAGAGTGCCCCTACGGCGGGAAGAACGCGGCGGGGACGGCCGCGTACTGTATGCCGGCTGACGGTGAGGGGGCAGACGAGGCCATGCGCACGCTGGCACTTTGCCAAATATTCCGGGTGGCAGCAGACGATGGTGCGGACGCATTCGCCGCGGCGGTTGCGGAGTACGGGCGCCCCGGCGGTACTCGCGGGCGGGGAGTCCGACGACATTGACGTATCCGCGTACGGTTTCACGGTGGCTGGCTTGGGCAGCGGAGTGCTGTCCGAGTTGGAGGCTGTCACCGGCCAGGTGCGAGCCATGGAGGAGCGAGTGGGCGTGCATCTTTCACAGGTCTCGCTTGTTGTGGAGGGTGAGGATGTGATTGGACATCGCGCTCCGGTTGGCGCGCCCTCCGCCAATGCCGTAGCAAGTGGTGTGCCTCAGCAGGTGGTACCGCCCGCTGGCGGTGCCTCAGCAGGTGGTGCCCTTGCCACGGGTGGCTACATGGCCCATGTGCATCCGGCGACGGAGGAGTTCCCCGGCGGGGTGGAGATGATCCCGGTGCGCAGCTATGTGTGACGGCAATGACGTTGGACCCGTTGATCTCAGCGGTGGTGTGCTCCTTTCAGCCGACTGGTGATTCATTCGTGGAGCGGACAGAGGCGATCGGCCATTGCACTCTTGACGAGTTCTTTCGGACACGGGGGCCGAGGAAATCGAGGATTCAGAATTTCAGCAATCATTCGTGGGGACCCTGAGCGGTCGGTCGATCGGCGAGCCGCCCGCAACCAACGATTGGGTGCGGTGCTCCGCCCTACGGCCTTCGGCCCAACATCGCACTGCTCGTACAGTAGAAACTCTATTACTTTTTAAATTATATAACGAATTTCTTTTAAAAAATCGCTGTTAAGATAAATTTCGAATTAATTATTGAAATATTACAGGTAGGCGTGAAAAGATAAAAAGATAAGCCAACAATTAAATATCGGATCTCGTCTTTTCACAGCTGGTAAACGTAGAGATAAAGTACGCATTTAATTCTGCGCCTCGGACGGACGTGGCTGGGCAAAAAATGGCAAAGCGAAAAACAAACTCGGTACACGCTAAAAGATTGCTGCTAGCGCCATTTTCGAAATATCTTGCACGCATATACGGCTCCGTGCGCGGGCTCCGGCCAGGCACGCGCGTTTCGCTATCCCCCGCTAAGGCGTGATGTACCGACAGGGTCCCGACAAGGTGGGTATGTTCCTAACCATTTTCGACCATGCTGAATCCGATGACGACGTCCGTTTAGATTGACGACGACCGATTAGAGCCGTATATGGCCCCACGCCGTGCTCAAGGTGGGCCTAGGCAAATCTACCTGAGCGCAGACACACCGTTACGTCGGCGGTGATGCTTAAAAAATCAAGCACGTTTTAGTAACACCAAGATATCAATGCAGGAATTTCGGGGCCGCTATCGACTAGTAATTCTATAACGATTGGATCGACCAATTTTAGATCTGATCGTTATAGAGTTGTCGATGAGGCAGTTTGTTTTATCCGGACAAGGGCCGATCAAGACAAGCAAACACCACAATATTTAACGCGGTAACCGCATTCCAAGGCTTGCAAAGATAATAATAAAGTTCGAAACTAAATAATTGAAATGGCGGAGCTCAAAGATAAAGATAAGGATAAATTTCAAAAATATATAATTGATGTGTCCCAAAAAGTTTTGCATTTCAATTAGTTTTTCACTTGCACGAAAAACAATAAAAAACAATAAAGTTTCTACTGTATGCTTCCTCGGACTCTTGGGCATTGGACTCACCGGTGCGGCGGGAGTCGGTGGTGCTTCGGAGAGCGTGATGCCCGCTGCCGGTACTCAGCCGACGGCGGTGCCACCATCGGACTACTGGCAGGCGGAGGGGTACTAAATTACTCCGCACAACACTCACACGTGGACTTGGCATCCCGGCCCTTCGTATCCGCAGGTGGTGGTACCTTACCTCGGGCCATGGGGCACCTTCCTCGGTGTCCACTACCCGGTTGTACATGGGGATCCTAGTTGCAATTTATGCAAATGCCGGCGCGAGCCGGCATGGCATTTCCCTGAAAATCTCAAAATGCCTGCCGCAGGCGAAAATTTTGAAAATACGGAATATTCCTTTTCGAATTTTTATAGATTCCTTAAAGAGAAATTAGGTCTTAATAGTCCACTCAGAATATTCCTTAATGCCATACACATGACGTTGTTTCAACTCACATTTCAAATATAGTTGACTTCCTACATACACAACGAAGCTTCATGAACTAGATATCAAGATATGAAGAAAAATGAATACTGCAGTGCACCAAAATAATGATATACCATGTTCCATATATGGGAGAAGCGAGAAAGCGATGTGTACTGAGAGTTGGGGATTGTCATGTTGATTAGACTATCGTTCCTACTCCATAAAAGATAATTTGCTATCATCCTTCAACAGGCGGTCGATGACCCCAGAAACAGTATGCAACTTGGCTCTGCTGTCGGTGGTAGTGAAGTGCCAAGCAGAACCACCAAAGCGATGATTTAAGGCGTCCCGAATAAAATCATCAGCCTTGTGCGGAGCAGGGACATTCCAATGGGCTATACCAGGGGCTACCAGGGGCATTCCTCGTTTCTTGCAGTACAGTAAAATCCCTGAATGAGTGGCGTCGCCTTCGACCCTCGCCTGGCCTGCGGGCCAAATCCCTGAATTGCTTGGCCCTGCGGGCCAAAATCCCTGAAATTCTAATTTGGCCCTCCGGGCCGAAATCACCATAATATCAGGGATTCCGGCCCTTCGGTCCCGAATCCCTGATTTTCCTCCGCGAATCCCTGATTTTCCCGGCGCGAGCCAAGCTCGCGCCCGCCAGCAGAAATTGCAGCTAGGATGGGGATGTACCTAAGACCCTACGTTTCTAGACGGGTTCAATACACGTGTTGAACACGTATTGGAGGCATATTGGAGGCATATTGGAGACGGTATGCTAATATCTGGACATTCCAATACACGTGTAACATATTGGCCAAACTATTGAACCGCGATCAGCCTGGACACAGCGAAAATGAGTATGCTAGCATGGGCACCCAAATGGTGTCAGACTCACCCACTAGCACTTGGTATCATCTAAGGAAGGGTCTAGCGTTATGGGGACAAGTTTTCACGGCATTTGGACGCGTATCGCAGAAGTCGGTTCTGGGGGGCTTTTTGAATTGGGGCCCCGATGTATTGAAATAAGGCAAAACGATTGGAGGGGTGTTCAATATGTCTGCAACCGCCTGCAACACACATACTGAACATGTGTTGAACACATGTTGAAACATTCACGCATAAGGAATCGTTCAATACATGTGCAATATGTCTACAATCAGATGAATCATTCAACACGTTTGCAATATATGTGTTGAACACATATTGAAACATTCCCTCATGCAGAATATCTTTAGTACATGTGCAATATGTCTACAATCAGATGAATCATTCAACACGTTTGCAATATATGTGTTGAACACATATTGAAACATTCCCTCATGCAGAATATCTTTAGTACATGTGCAATATGTCTACAATCAGAGTGAATTATGCAACACATGACTGCATGGGGTAAAGGGGTAAGACCCCCCTGCTGCTCACATATTGCATAATACTTACAATATGTCCGCAATACGTATCCGGTATATTACAGGTATATCAAATGTGTACAGAGGCACTACTATGCGTCATCACACTTTCTGCAGTACCACATTCCAGTGGGGATGTCGGTGAGCCCTGCGCATCGCACGTGCATAGCCTCTTTGCAGCCTGCCCTCTCACACAGAAGGAGCTCGCCACCGACTCTACACTTCCCGCATGTGTCAAAGTGACCATCACTACCTACGGGCCTATCAACGAGTGCAAGTTTCTCCATATTGCGGTCGCTCGTATCAAGTATCACCGCTGAATCCATGCAGGGGTGTTTGACTATCACTACTTGCGCTTGGACTTGATTGGCCAGTAGGTAGGGCTCTCAGTTGTCCATAGTGTACTTGGAGGTGTCCCATGGGTTGAAGGTGTAGTAAGCCTTGGACACCTTGTCCACGCCGAGGATGGAGTTCTTCAGCTTGAAGCTTGCGATCTGAGCTTCCGTGGGCACGGGTAGCCAATCACACTTTAAAAAAGTGTAGAGCACACCGCCAATGCTAACCCGCAGAATGGCGTTGATGATACCATACCTGCGCACGAAATGTTCGATGTTTTTGTAATATACGTACGACATACCCTCAATATGTTGGGGACGTATTGCATATATGTTGCAGAGATATACGAAAAGGCAAAGAAGCATGCAAACTGGTGGTTGAGGTCGTACCTGTCCTCCCACTCGTCATCGGCATCGGCATCATTCTTGGGGAAGGATGCGCGGACGAAACACTGGGTTGTCACTTTCCCTTTGTCCCCGTCTCTAGTGCGATAGAAGACACCGCCGATGTTCACCTTGTTGTACTTGGAACACATGGGTTCGGGACCCATCATGAGCGACTTCTCGTAAGCCGTGTATTGACGACCAAGCCATCCTTCAGGGTCCTCCAATGGACCGAACGCGATCGCGGGCACGCCACCCACCTCTTGTCGGTACCTATTTGCATGTTTAGAGCGCGAGGCATTCTCCCTGTGATGACAACATATTCTTAGTATACTTACAATATATGATAAACATACAGAAACAAGTTGACAATATGTTGCAGGTATACTACAGATAGTACATGCGTGCGAGCTTGCAGGTTGCACCTCCGCCGGAACAGGTCGTACTCAGCATGTTGTTGAAAAAGCTTTCGGTAAGCGGGAATACTCGCTCGCATCCAGCGGGTCAGTTGGTCAATCTCCAAGGACGTTAGCTCCAATGGCTTGCCCTTCTCCCCGAAGGTAGTGACCACGATGCCGGGAGCGGGGCCCGCCATCAAAGCCCGCGGGACACGGCCGGCAGTAGCTCTTTCTCGGTTCAAGAGCATGGTCAGGATGCCTCGTAGGGAGCGCAAGGTTTTCAACCTTAGATAGCCGTTCATGATGCTTGCCACGGGGAACGCATTGTTCTTCACCCACCTAGCTAGCTTGCCATTCATGGACTCGAAGGCATACATCCACCATTCACGCACAGGTCCGAATCGCAGGAGCAGATCGGCCCAGTGCCAGATTTTATGGGTGTTGATTGCAAGCCACTGTGGAGGACCATTCGCTTCCAAGTCCTCAAAGAAAAGTCTGGTCTGCTCTCTCAAATACTCCATATCCTGCACGTACGAATCAATACGTTTGTGACATATATTCAACATACCTGTGACATGTGGAACTCATATCACACCAACATTGAATACGTACCCGAGGTTCTATGGAATGCGCAGTGCATTCCCGTATGATGATAGTCGGTTTGGACACAATGTCCTGCAGCGCATTGTCGACTTCACCATCATCGCGAGGCCAAGAGGACAATACCGCCAACAACTTGGCCTCGAAAGCCTTCAAAGCCGCATGCGCCTTGAGGTGCTTTGCGTATTTTGCGCCGTTGGAGGCGGTTGAGGTGCGCAACAAATGCTTATGCCCATCGCCCCACCGGGTGACTCCCCGCAACTCCTTCAAGAAGGCGAGTGCTGTTTCCCGAGAACGTAAGGTGGTCGAAGCCTTCGGACGCGGCGGGATCCCCCATGGACCGTTTGTCATTTTGTACACCTCATGCGGTTCCCCTGCCCGTGTTGCCGTATACCGTCAACACATGTATGACATATTGAACACAATTACAGAAATGTTGCACTAATACAAAACTCACCTTTCGAATTCTGCACCCACTCCGTTTGCCCCCATTCTGGGTGCAGGCCCTCCTCCTCGGCAAAGTTGCGCGCGGCCTCGTTGAAATCCAGCCCAAGCAGCGTTGTTGCAAGCCTGTTTCCCAAGTTCATGATTTCGTGCATAGGATCATAGAGCCAATCCAGCGCCAAGTTAAAGTACGACAACCTTGCGAATGCGGCGGGCAACTTGAATCCGGTGGCCGAGAAACGTTCCGCCATGTCCGCTTTCGACCAACCTGATTTGGAAAGTGCCTCGTGTATTTCGCCCATTCGCTTGACAAACTCATGCGTGTAGTTCTCCGGCGGCCCTGCATGGCACGTGCACAAGTAATACAACATATCTGTGGTATGTTGCAGGCATGTTGATGCATGTTGCAAACATGCTGCAAACAATCAAACTGGGCGGCATAGCGACGAGAGCGTACCAGGAGGATGTTGCTTGAAGAATGCGTAGAAGATTCTTCCCAGCGCTGGACTGTGACATCCTTTCGTACGGCACAACATGCAACACTTGTAGGCGTTTACATCCATTCGCTTCCCGGCATCGACCAAGCCTTTGTAATCCATGATCACCCCGAGTAGCATGCACCGTACACGAACATACTCCTCGGAAAAGGCGTCCCAAACTCCGCAGCCCGTCTCCCACAACTCCTCCAACTCGTCGACCAGCTTGTCGTACAAAAGAGTCGTATCGGCGGGATGGATGCCATTAAGAATACCGTAGACCTCAAGGTACTCGTACTTGGAGCGTCTCTCCGGCGGCAAGTTCAAGATTTGGAAATACATGGGAAACACGCCCGCCTTGTTTTTCCATACGGAAGCCCCATCCGCGCAGAACAGGATGATTATATTCCGCAACTCCTGGAAAAACTCTGGGTACCGCGCCTTCTTCTCTTTCCACGCATCTCCGTCTGCACACTCCGGACAAAATACAACTCACCGCGGTATACATACAATTGTATGTGTACATCTGCAATATGTCAAAGACATACGTTAAGTGTATTGCAGATATGCCCTTTGCAGATCCTATCACAAGCATTGGGATCATAGACGCGTGCTGGTCTCTTACCCCAAATTGTGTCTTTGCGTCCACTTTCAGGAGACGTATGACGGCCATGCGCCCGCATGAGCTCAGCAACTTCAGGTGAATGGAATAGCCTCCGGAAAATTTCCTTCAAGGGCCACCAAAGGAATTGCAATCGCGGCTTCTTCGGAGTGCCATCCTCCGGAGTGCCATCCTCCTCCGCCGCTCCAAAGCTTTGCCACCGGCATTCTTTACAGTGTGGACAATGATCCGCGTTCTCCAACTCCTTCTCGTGCAAACAACATCCATTGACGCACATGTCCACTCGTTGGTACGGCGTACTAAAAGCGTCGAAAGTACCCATAGCTTTAGCGAACGTCAAGGGGAAATGGGTTTCGCGAAGCTCATCAAAGTTGTGAAGTAGGATCTCACACAACGAGGAAAACGATTTTTGGGTCAAGTTTTCCTCCAAGTTCCATTCCAGAAGATCCGCAAGGAGCTTAGTTGATCGCCGCACGTTGTGGTCCTGCGTACACATCGCAATTTCAGTGGTTGTCAATACATATGCAATATACTGCAATACATTGTCAATATGTAGGAGATATGCATACTACATATTGCACGTGCAGTTCACTGCACGATATTTGGCTTAATAACGCGTTCTTACCGTCTCCCCTCCGAAAAGCTCCTTTGCAGCATTCACAATACTTTCCAATTGTGTAGCAATCGCTGCTTTAACGGAGTGGACGGCATCTCCGTCGTCTTCTTCATCGAACCCCAAATCCTCCCCACCGCCACCCTTGGTCTCACCATCGGCATCCTCGGTCTTAGGCGCATCGCCATCCTCGTCGTCGGGAACTCCGGCCTCGCCGCCTTGACTCGACACATCCTTGGCTTCCACGTCCTGTTGTGCGTGTACCACCTCGTCTTCTGCGCTTGTCCTCCCGGCTTCCTCGGCATGTTCGCCCTCCTTGTCATCCATCGTGACGTCCACATCCGTATGTCTGTAGGAGAGTTGCAATGCACCTTCAATACGTTGTCAACATATTGCGAATGTGTTGTCACGCAAGCTTGCCCAATCATTCATGGGAGAGAAAGGGCGGAGAGTACCTTAAGGTTTCGCCGCGGTTGCCACAAACTACAGCATCGATTTCTTCAGGGTCCGGTGCGGGTGGCTGGATCTGCCCGTGGAGTTTCCGATGTCGTGTGCGGGTGGCCTTGCTCACCACGTTTCCACGTAGGTCAACTCCGTAGCACATGGCACAATCGCATAGAAACCGCCCTCGCTCCAATGTTACGGTGCCCACATTTCGACGATGCATTGCATGGAGCGAGAGCCAAGGATCGGCTTCGCCCGCCGTGTCCTTCACCTCACCCATCTCGGTGTCCTTCGCCTCAGCTGGCTCTTCCACCGGAGATCTGCTTCGCCCACCGCAGTATATCTCCCATACATATTCAATATACCGGCAACGGTTTCTGATATATTGCAACATATTATATCATGAAAAATCAGTATGCAAGTTGAGGTGCCTAAATATTCATACATACCTCATGGGCTCTTCCATCTCGGCAGCCATGGCATCCGTGGTAACTGCAATTAAAGACCAAACTCCAACCGCACGGATCAAATCTGGCCAATCATTTATTGTCGAAACGCTCCTCCAATGTCGCCCAAGGCACCGAACCTCCCGCACATTGTCTCGTGTAGGATTATCGAGTTGAGAGTCGTCGGGCAGCAGCGAGCCGTATGTAGTCGCCTCGCAGTTGCCATCGTGTACTAGGTAGACAACAGTTTCCATACGGATCGGTGTCAAAATTGCTTGATGAGCTTCGAAGAAGTCGTAGGCTTCATCCGCATTCGATGGTAGGTTGTCTCCCTCGGGGGTAACGTCAAGTGGAAATTGGTGAGGACTACGTTCCGCGTCAACAGTGACTACATCAATGAATCCAGAAATCCCGAAATAGTACCTGCCGTCGTCTAAACCAGCTGAATTTGCCGCCTCGTGCGCCTCGGGGGCGCCTCGCCCGCATCTCTGCACAATATCGTCCCAACATGTTTCCAACATCCCATCAACATGCTGCAACCATCACGATAGCGTGCTGCAGCATAGTTACGGCTAAAGCAAGTAGGCAAGGAAACATGATGAGATGTATCACCTGGAAAAGCTCTTCGATATGGACGATGAACTAGTCGACATTGAGGATGCCCGCAAGTCAGGCATGCTACTTCCGATGGTCCCATCTAAAGCATGCCCCTCGTGCGCCTCGTACGCCTCGGGGGGCGCCTCGCCCGCAGCTCTGCACAATATCGTCCCAACATGTGTTCAGCATCCCATCAACATGCTGCAACCATCACGATAGCGTGCTGCAGCACTATTGCAGCGAGCCACGTGAGGAATTGAACAAGGCTACAATTCAAGCAATTGCAATATCTTTATGGCAGGAAAGATTGACCAGTAAATTAACAGGTTGAGCAACAGCTCCTCCAAATAGTTACTTCAAGTTAGAACAGCCTCCAAATGGGCAATATTCAAGTATTATAGTTTCAAGTCGCGCAGTTCATATCTCTAATCGATCTGTCCCATGTCGGCTGGCATATCCTCATCTGCCACCTATACAAATCCTAATGAGAGAATCTGCATTTGGACAATCCTAATCAAGACAGTTGATTTCATTGTCCCTTGCTGATCTTTGCTTTCTTCCTACGAGGAGCCACGTCAAGCACTTCTTCTTCATCACTGTCACTGCTTATGGAGCATTTCAATTGAGTTATATACTCATGTGTCCAACATCTCGGATATTTCCTAGGTTGCCTCTTCGTCTCTTCAGACACCCCAGCCTTATTCTCACCCATTGAAGTCAATCCAGTATCTGACCCATAAGGTTTCTTTGGTGGTGCATGAACAGTCTCCATCACAGAGGCTGGGGCATCCTCAGATATGGCCTCAGACTCCTGCTCGGTGATAGGCGGATCCTCTGGCTGAACAGGTGAGGTCGGGGATGTGCCCTTTGGCCCCCAGATAAGTTCACCCTTCTCATCCATGATCAATTGCAGTCCCAGTCTCTTCAACCTTCGAGCTTCAGCTTGTTCTTCAGCATCGTCAGCTACCAAGTCATCGAACTCGCTGACGTCATCCTCGGTGTCATCATATTCGGGCGAGGTTGGCTCCCATTTCGGACTGGCAGTGTCCATGTCATATGTGACACCCGCGTCATCGTTGTCATCCGAACCTGGTAGCTTCTCCTTACTGTTAGTGACACCCGCGTCATCATTGTCATCAGAATCCGGTAACTTCTCTTTACTCCAGGACACAGCGCCTGTAACCGAATCGTCACTGTCTGTAGGCTCTGAGTGTACAGGCTTACGCCCCGTGTAGGGAATTCCACGATATTCGTCATCGTCAATCACAATCGTCGGATTCCCGCGCCCAATGCTGCTGATCGGTAATGAGAATGGCGCTACCGGCGCCTTCAACTGAGTGGCGTCTTCCAGAAACCAGCCGCCGCCCCTATTACGCTCCCAGCGGCGTAGAGCACCCGAAGGGTGGACGATAATATGCTGCCAGCTATAATCCAGTCCAGGCTTTCGCTCCCCAGAGTACGAAGTCAATGGCTCGGGAGTCCCCTTCCGAGCCCATTGCCATTTCACTGCTCCAGTACGCGTAAATACAATATGCCAATCGAATAGTTTGGCATGGCTAGTGTTCCCTGGCACAACTCCTCCCCTCTTAGCTTGTTAGTACAAAGAGATGATAACTCAGAGTCATTTGTACAGCAGCTAAGATCCAGACACAGATCAGCCATGCTTATGGATGCGTGATATGCTTTTCTGATCGAACAGGTGCTCGAAGAGTTGGCGAAGCAATCCAGAGGGCAGAGGGTATACAGCAGCGGAGACTCCCGCTCCTTGTTGCCCAGAATGAGGCCCCAGTTGAGCAGTTTCCGGATGTGATCCCAGCGTCTGTTGGTGAAGGCAAGGAGTATCCATCGTACAGTACCGCAGGTCCACTGGAGGAGGCGACTGTGTCCAGATGCAGGTAGGCTTGCGGTAGCCAGTGCCATACATACAGTAAGAGCAATACAACGGAGTGGGTAACCGACGAACTACAGGTCGAAATCGCAGCGCAAAGGGAAACCTGCCCATCGGAGTTTCCATAAACCAGTGCTTGGGTTTGAGGAAGTCGAAGATTTGGAGCGTACGGCGTACACAGGCATCAGCCTGTCGCAGTTGTCGCACCCCTGTGGTCTTAGCCTGACTGTATTCAGTGCACGGTGGGCTAGCCCAGATGACGTCAAAGTAACCAGGCGCGTAACGCTTGAAGTCCCAGTCCTGAACCTTCTCAGCGTAGGTAGGTTGCCAGCGAGGATCATGATCTACGGTGACCACGGTACTCTTCGGATAACATGACAGGAAACCTCTCTCCACACTACCTGTACCACTGAAAAGTACTAGTAGTCGCAACTCGCGTGTCGAGACCACAGAGTCCAGAAGAGCCAGATGCGTCACAAAGGCGTCAGAGGAGCGACAGTATTGTTCCCAAGGTAGGCAGTTGTCCAGAGAAAGAGGTTCCCCTTCATCAGCGGTGTCCAGGAAGGTTAGAGCTCTGGCGCGTTCCCGCCTTTGCTTCCGCTGCATTCTGACCTCCTGTAAGGCTTTTTCGCGGGCTTGTCCTTCTCGGGATAGTCTCAGTTGTTCAAACTCTGTGAGCTGTTCGAGTTCACCCCGTAGTTCAACGACTCGCGAGTCTTCCAGGAGTCATGAGCATTAGAGTACCCAGTCCAGCGAACCAGAAATTCTTCTACTTCCTTACCTCCTCTCGCAGGTTTCACTCTTCGAGCCAGAATCTTAGACACATGTGTCTGGGATTGTCCATCCACGAGAACCTTGGCAGGAGTAGGGGTTTGCTGACGCAGCGCAAAAGCTTCATCTGCAGTGCGGTATTCCTTGAGGCGATGCTGCGCAAAAGCATCGTGAATACGCCATTTAGGGGGTAACTTGAGCCGATAAGCTACCGGAGCACCTCTGTCAATTTCGGGTAGCTCTCGCTGCTGGTCACTGAAGAACCTCTCGGTGATGGGTAAGGGCCCGTGCCAGCGAGGTCCCAGCTTCCTGAAGGATTCGCGGTTCATGATATTTTCCGTGAGATGCTTAGCATCTACCCAGACCAAGTCTCCCAACTGAAAGGATTTGGCGGTGTGACGCTGGTCAAACTGATGTCGCTGGCGTTGCTGTGCCAGTTCTAGCTTAGTGCGGGCGTCCTCTAGTTGAGCCGCGATTTTACTAGCCATCTCGTGGGCAGTACCTTCTCCACCCTTGCGCCTGGAGTGTTGTCCAGCAGCGGCTTGCAGGAACAAATCCAGTTGCGACATAGGCGAGTGCCCCAAGACCAACTCGAAAGGGGTAAAGCCGGTTACATCGCTCCGCGTATCGTTTATGGCGAACTCCACGTTGGCACACCACAAATCCCAGTCCTCTGGATTGCTGCCTACGAAGGACCTCAGCATGTCTTCTACCACGCGGTTGGTATGTT
>LGRX02008284.1:0-12286 GCA_001247695.2 Cymbomonas tetramitiformis | reverse complement strand
GGCAACTCGGCCGGCTGAAGCGGGACTGCGCCCTGCAGGCGCCCATACGCCCTGGGATGCTCACCTTCGGCTTGAAGATGCGCGCCGCGTCCTCGCGCATCTCTGCGCCCGGCGAAGCCAACACACTGAGCACCTCGACGTAGTTCACCATCCTGCACCACAGAAAACCTCCACCACGTAAAGCTTCGCCGATCGAACCAGGCTACAAGCAACACGCATTCGCAAGCCAACAGCTCAAAAAGTACACTTTATACAGTTATATATATAGAGAGAGAGAAGAGTTTTACGTGTTAGACTGCAGGGTGTACCCTCGGCCGAGCGCGGCACGGAACAGTGGGACATGCGGCACACATGGAATGCCGTGAGGCCAGCCCCAAGGCCAGCCCACTGACGCCCCAGAAGATGAAGGGCGCGTGAATCAGCAGGGCGGGGCTGTGACAGCACTGACACACTTGATATGCGATTTAGGCCTGTGTGGGGCTGCCAGGAGCTCTTCCAGTGCTGCTCTGCTCATCCCCCGTGTAAAGGAACATCGAGGGCGCTCTGGCCAGGCGAGCAAAAAACTAAAAGGAATCAGAGCAACCGCGGGCCCACTCTCAGAGCTCCATACTCGCGTTGCGGCGGCTCATGCAACACCAGCATGCCACACTCTCAGGCCAAAAAATATCGCCGATGCTCAAGAAGACTAATCGTGAAATATCCTAAACGATGAAACCAATTGCTCAGAGGGAACACAGGGCTCGGGGATGGGAGCGAACCCGCTGTTGTGCTGGTCCGCCAGATTCACCAAGGTGTCCACTTCGTCTGTTGTCAATTCAGCGTGCACTTTCTGCGCGGCGGCGGTGCCTCGTCAGATCAAGCGCGCTCCAGCTTCAGGCGGCCGCCATACCCATTTGCCTCTGAGGCGAATCAGGATCCAAGATGTGACGCAGATGATGTTGGCAGGCTGGGAGGTGACAGGCGCGGCGTCTTCGGAGCATCGTGAGGCTCACCTTGAGGCCGCGCTTGAAGGCTGCGGTGGGGATGAGGCCTCGGTGCTCCACGTCGGCGCTCCTGAAGGTCGCGGTCAGCTGCTTCAGCGAGGCGCCGACGTTGCCCATCCTCCCGCTGGCGCGGGTTAGCGCAAGCAGCGGCGAACGGGCAGGCTCCGACACCTTCCCGTTAGCCAGTAGCCTGCTTTGCTCCTGCGGGAAGCAGTACCCGCCGTGGAGTGGACTTTCTCTGAGACTGTGAGTGAAGCCTTCAATGTTGCATTGATGACCACACTGTCCACACTGCCCAAAAAACCGTATTGTGTACCAAAAGTAGAACAGGTGATTCTGCTGTGGTACAGGAGGCGCTGCTGGATGCCTACCAGGGGTCTGGCGGGAGACGCATGCTGAAATTGTGTGACACGCAGCGTTAAGAGCACCACCACACCCAAACCTTGGCCAACATAGAGTGGGAATTACTTAGGCTACGGGGAAAACTTTGTGGGGCGCACCTCTCTGGCGAGCTCCCGGCGGTGCGGGTGACTCGCGAAAACCTCGTGGGAAGAGTCATGCTCGTTGCCCTCCACCAGCGCGCCGCAGAACTCCGCATAAGTCACGGTGCCGGTGCCGTCCGTGTCTGCGAGCTGGAACAAGGCCTCCAGCTGTTGGCACAAGCCCCACATCCACCCTCTCTTATACTCTTGCATCAGACAGATTCGCACCAACTACCTGGTCGAGATAATCCAAGGCACCTCGCACCACCCAGACACAGCTCAACTGTAAGCTTTGGCATGCCCGCGCGAGAGACCACAGATCGAAGGCAGCCAGGAGAGCGTGGCGGGAACGTTCATGGCTTTCACCAAAAGCTTTGCGATCAACACCGGTCACAGTCGCCTTTGAAACTAGACCAACGATACGAAGCTTGAAAGAATACGAGGTCTGAAGCAAGCTGCCTGCCCGCTGCGCCGCTCCGCTGCGCACCGCTGCTGAGCCGCCGGTCCATATGCGCCTGCCACGCGTGGAAAATGCACACCTGTGTGTGGAGATGAAGTCACCTGTTTATCTTCGACATTGAGGTTCAATTTTTGAAAGCTGAATTTGAGCTCATCCAAGCTGATGTGGAAGCTCTGGTCCTCGTCAAGCAGCTTCCAGGCTTTCCGAACACTCCCCCCCATCTGCCCAAGCCTGCCGAGGCTTGCATCCCACACATGTGCGGCTTATCACAAGTCGCATCTGCCTGACCAGCGCCTGAATCAAGGAGTGGTCGGAGCGCGAGCACCCCAACCGCGCCTTCCTTGGCAGCCGGCTCAAGGTGGATTGTCACAACCTTTTACCTTCCCGAATGTGTCAGTGTCTGCACCTCACAGCTCTTGACTGGCACACCTTCTACCTAGCATGGCGTCACTTGCACACCCCCTAAAGTAAATTGCCACGCAGCTCACGTTCCCGGCCTACCAGTGCTTGAACCTGACGAAGGTACAGCGTTTCAGAGCACCCTAGCAAGGAGCCCTGAAGCGCAGGCACTGAATTGGGTCATTTGACTTGTCGGGAAGGCTAGCGGACGGTCGCACAGAAATGCACCGTTTCGCCACCAAGGGGCCGGCTGCCGACCACTGAAACCCGAGGAGCGTGGGATGATCAAACGTGCTGAAGTGAATGCTCCGAAGTACGTATTCTTGGAGTCGAGAACTTTCATATCACAGTTCAAGTGAATGGGGGAACCCAACATAAGACGAACGGCTGAAAACTCCAGGGTGCCTCGACTCGCACTCCAGGGTGCCTCGACTCGCCTGTCTTTGACATCACGCTGCAGTTTCTTCAACTGATGCTTATCATAAGCGCTCTGCTTTCTCTGCAGCTTCTCGGTGTGGCTCGCGCACACGTCTTGCAGCGGCTGCGGCTCGGGCGCCTCCAGCTGCTTCGCCTCCTGTTTCGCGCAAAATATCGCTGCTCGTTTCAAAAGTGGCGCTTGGGGCGAACTTTCTCAGCGAGTGACGTGAGGTGCCTCAACCTAACACTCCAGTGGAGGAGTAAAGCATGCAAGAGCAGGGGGTTGCAGCGCCTAAGGCCATGAAAGGAGAGTCGATGTGAGGGTAATATGTTACTGTCGAGGGAAGCGTTCTCGGAGGTAAGAGAAAGGATATCGCATGACACCAAACGCGAAGAAGTAAACACTGCACAATTCACAAATTGCAGTTGTGCGGATAGAGGCATTTCCGAAAGTGGTCCAGTTCCCGCAGTCAAGCATGGACTGCAAAACATGTATCAGGAAGCGTCTTTTTGCGGTCAGTTGAATAATACTAGATGAAATGTGATGGTGTTCTCGATATACCAGCAGGTGCAAGATAAAGCTTCAAGGTGGTGACACTTACGTTTCCATCTTCGCTGTGCACTTGAACAAAGTTAATCCTCCTTGATTGTTTCAGTTCACCTTGCTTTTTGCGCTGAGTGGGCGGCATGTTTGAAGTGGAAATTACATTTTTATAATCGGCCGATATCGCCCCTACTGAGGGAGCACTAACCTCGGTGACTTGGCGTCTGTTTGTCACCCTGAATTCACAAGAAACACAAGAAATTCTTTCGATGTCGCTATCACCTTACAGCCCAAGCTACACAAAGCAGCCAATAGCATTCAAACGAAATTCACTACAAAACGTCGCAATATTTGGACGAATGCTGAAAGGAGGGCGTCCCCCCGAAAGATTATATGTCAAAGGGAAGGAAGCTAGCTAGGTATCGCTCGAGTCAGAACCCTAGCAATTAATTAACAACTAGCTTGGAAACCATGCATATAACACAAAGTATCATCCCTGCTAGGAAATTTTGAATGATTCAGAGGCATTACTGACCCAAGTCCATTTCGTTGGCGGGCAGGCATATTTCCAAAGTTGTAACGCAGAATCAGGCAGTTTCGGGATCAAGTACGCCTGGATATATTGATTTAAGTAATGCCTTATGAAACTTGTTTCACAACCTTCACGAGTGTGAAAATTCAACCGAGCGTCCTGAAAATGATGACACTGAAGCGTTGATAGTTTGTCTCGAGAGAGTGTTCAGTTAGTTTTCAGAGCAGTCCTCCAATTGTTTGGTATTCTGGTAGGTAGCCACCGGTTACTGCTAACAAAATTAAATACAAAATAGGGACAACAACACATCATGATCGAGATCCAGGATCAACAACAAAACTCCCCTCCCGTCCGCTCGCCTGCCGATCGGATGGATGCTCACTCACCAAGCGAAGGGGAGTAACTAGAGCCCTACTGTACGCTAGAGCTCTATAGAATAGTACAAGTATGACAGAACCGGAAATTATTGACGAAGGTCTTCCGCAGAGTGAGAGTCAGCACAATCTGGCCTCCACGTCCGCGGTCCGCCCCGCCACGACTGCGGTCTGCACCTCCACGTCCGCGTTCTGCCCTGAGGCTCGGGCAGACCGTCACAGTGCCGTTCGTAAGTTATTAAGTATGGAAATATAGGTTATCGCTTGCCCGCCCCAACTTTGCTGCGCCTACTGCAGGCACACCCCCTTGGCGTTTTAATCACATACATGAAGTACAAATTTTTTATGAGAAGTTCATGGTTTAGTGGCTACTTTGTAAACCGTGGTTTCGCGAAACCACGGTTTCGCGATATTCCCCCGAATATTCTGCCTGGTTGCGCCTGGGTGGCGGGGGATATGCCGAACGCGTGTCACGTTCCCCCAAACCATGGTTTCGCGAAACCACCGTTTGTAAACCATGGTTTCGCGAAAACCACGGTTTGGAAACCGTGGTTTCGCGGAACCATGTCATCACGATGTCAGCAAATGTCGAATTGATATCTGAGCAGAATGAAGTTGAACCCTAAAAAATATTTCCCGGGACCCAGAGTCATAATACACCTAGCCCACAAGAGACCTAAGGCCTGCAAAAGGATAAGCAAGAGCGCCTTGAAATACATGATTCAAAACCCCAAAACGGCATGGCTTTGGGAGAGAACACGGACCCAAACTGCAAAGAAACCCAAAATGAATTTACCTTCAAGAATAATGAAATATAAAACCCACCACAAGAAGGATAACGATACCAAACAATATAATATTTCGGAACCCGAGCAGCTGTTAAGCGGTGGAGCAAGCACCGAAGATAACGCAGTAGTTGAAACCACAATGGCCACGGAATCACTCCTTTCAGAAAAGGGGTGGTTAAATGCAACTCATGTTGGTGATGCAATGAAAATACGGGACCCGAGTACCATAGCCCCTATGGACCTTACAGACATGATGCTGAAGATGACAGGGGAGGACCAAAATCTCACACAACTCATTAATAGCAGACTCAAGAAATATGGCCACACACAAATAGGTGTGTGTGACAATATACATTGGCGTCTCATAATGATTCGCTCATCATCACCTGGGAAAATAGAAGCTTACATATATGATCCCTTTGGAGATAAAGCCGAAAGAGAAACCATTAATATGATTGAGGCAGCACTCAAAACCTGGTTAAAAATTTTCATAACCATTACAGAATATAAGGAATTTACAACTACCATTAGCAAGGAAACATTTCAAACAGATACATACAACTGTGGCACATGGGTAGCAAAAACCGCCTTCAGATGGGCACAATGGAACAGAAGCTCGCACCAGACCTCATTTTTCGAGTACCTAAAATCTGATTTATGTATTGGGGAGTATGGCAACAAAACGATGCAAAAGGAAATACATAAATACCGATTAGAAATGAGGAAAGAAATAGGGTTGCAGGTAAAGAATACCCGTAACACACTGGAGCTCGAACACTTGGAGCACGCTGGAAATGACGCCGCAATCAGCGGCCCCAATATGACCTCACCTTCCCACCACATCCTCACACGCAGAGGTGCCACACCCAAAAAGCAGATAGAACCTCTGATAGAAACTTTTAGATTGAAATGGAAGACACACACCACTAATGAAACAATTGTTTCGGAAGCCATCGAATCGCATAGGAAATATCATCACACCTCGAGCACGGATAACACCAACATTCAAATTCATCTTCTTGTGACTAAGGACCTGTGTCTAAGTAGTCGCGTTTGCGGTGACGATTAGTCGCGCGATTAGTCGCATTTTGGGGTGTTCACGATTAGTCGCGACTAACGTTTAGACCTTAACACTGTGGGAGCATCTAACCGCTCCCGAGACATACTTAGACACCGCTTATCCTTCCTCGGTGAGCTCTGTATCCGTAACTTATTCGTATCACCCGCATATCGACGTGCATAATCACGTATACCTATACGAAGTACATTATATTATTACGGAGTATATTGCGAAGGCATTGCAGAGTCTATTACAGAGGCAGCGGACGAGATGGAATAATAGTATAACACTACTATTGCTTGCTTTTCACCGGATGATAAATTGTATCGATATCGTGTAAAATTACGGTACTGTAAGCAATTAAGGTCTTATCAAGAGTAAGGAGCTGCACTGGTCCCGACAGTTCCTGGAGGTTTCAACGAAGACCCCTCCACACCTGACGGATCAATCACCCTCAGAAACCACCACAAGAACTTGGTGTCATCAGCGCGGTCGGGTCGTGTGAGCATAGGTCTGGCCGGGGCTGCTGCTGCCATGATGGTCGGTGAAGTATGAAGTGAGATGTTGAGAACGGATGTGTCCCTGTCGTATACATCTTTCACTTCGTTCGGCTGTGTTATTCGTATTATGTGACGCTCCGAACCTCCGATGTCGCGATAACTCATCGGTCGCGACTAAATCCTTAACACCGTGGGGCCCCGAGCCACGATTAGTCGCGCGATTAGTCGCATTTCGGGCTGTCCGCGATTAGTCGCGACGAGCGACTACTTAGACACAGCTAAGGACATATGGTCAACTGCAGTCCACATCATTCCAGAAAGAAAGATTATTCACTGTGAGTTTGATATCTCTAACAATAAACACCAGAAAGACATTTCCACACTTTTCCCTCAAGACCTGAGGGTGCACCGCATAACCTTGAAACTGGGAGTACATCCGAATAACATGGGGGTTTTCAATTTTACACTAGCCCACAAAGTCTGTCACATCCTGCACAACACTAAATTCTTCTCAGCGGCACAATTAAACAGAGACCTACTATACGAACTTGAAAACCTAAACATTAGAATTCTACCACAAACAGGCAGAGAAGCCAGGATAATCAAACACGAAAATAACAAAGCCATTTCGACCATACGACAATCACTGAGAACCCACCTTCCGAAAATTGATGCACATCCAACAAAGCCAAATTCTGAGCACAAAGACTGTAAATCCATTTACACTGCTTATAATCACCTCATCTCAGGCAAAGGAAAGCCTTCTTGGGAACCCCACACATATGGATACCGCAGGAAACACTCTCATAAACAAAAGAGAATAATCCTTAAAACCAAATGCACAAACAAAATCTTTGATATTGAGAACATTTATGACGCAGATGGCAGATGCATACTACAAAAAGCAAAACACAAAAACGCCATGAGACAGGCAGAAGAAATAGACCGACTCACAAAACTACAAATAGCACAACACTCTAACAATTTGATTATAATGGGTATGAATATGAGAGGCCTCCGACACCACAAAGAAGATAAAGACAGTTTAATCAAATTAGAAACAATCTGCAATCTTTTAATTGACGGACGGGCTGATATAATATGTATATCAGAAACCAAGGTAAATACTGAAAACCTTGCATTAATCAAAACCCTAATGACACAAAAAGGAATCCAATTTCGCACGTCTCATGTAAATGAAAGAGCTTCCATTGGTTCCATGATCCTATGGAATCCGAAAAGTTTGCCACTATCCACCTCGGTCACCACAATCGATGGAGATGCAAAGAGAGCAGTAATGACCAAATTTTCAGGAAATAACGGTTTTGAGCTCTACATAGCCAGCGGTTATATGAATGATGCTACACTAGTAGAGGAACAAGTGGAATTATATGACACACTTACTGACTGGGCAGGGAAGGCAGGAAATAATCCAAAAAAGGCCTACGTAGAGATAGGTGACAAAAACTGCACCATTACCCCAAATCAGCGGGTGTCAGGTGGAAATTACATGTCATATCAAGAGCATGTCGAAAAGAATAAGCATCTTTTAACCTATTTCAACAATGACAGATGCTCCCTTAATGAACTGATAATGGACCGTAATCCAAACACGGAAATTTTCACACATGTCATATCCAAAAACTCAAAAGCAAAACTCACCCATATCATGGCCAACACAACTATGGCAGAAATGACAGTTAAAACAGGATGGACGGAGGAAAACCCTTATATCATCTCCGACCACGGGATAGTATGGGCCGAATTTAAGCTCCCTCAAAACGACACCAAACCGGAGATTTCCACCGATACAACTTTGCCAACACCTAGATTTAATGGTGCCAAGGAAACCACACATGATGAGTACCCAGGGTACCCAATTAGAATGACAAACAAAAATAAGGATACAAAAAGGAAAATAAACAGGAAAGATATTGTAGGACTTCTCGAAGCAAACGGATACAGCACAAACGAACTCGTGCACGCGTGCATCAATAAAAACAAAGCTAGAACCGCTATCAGCACCATTAAGGGTGACACCACTGATCTCGATCTTAAACGGGATAATACTGACGGTAGCCCCATAACAGTGAGCAAGCTCATAGCTAAAAATAAAGAGGCAGACAACATAGAACAATGTCTAAAATGGCACAACAAACCCAAGGAATGGTGGATTCACCTTAATAGCCCATGGCATGCAGCTCACTTACTCTCTAGAGGAAAGGGGATGCCGGAAGGTGGTCTCAACCTAGGCCATAACGACAAAGATAACATCTGGCATATAGGTTCGCCCCACCTTTTAAATAAGAAATATGTAAATGCCTATCTCAAACGACACTTGTCATTCAGCTCATTGGAAGTTAAGAAAATCACGAAATCCAACACAGATGAGCACATGACCAGCTGGAATATTCTTCTACAACCCCATATGCCTGCTAAATTCTGGAACCTGTACGGATCTGAGATGCATTCGGAAAAAATAGATTGCACCGCCCATTTATTCCAATATGCTACATGCTGGGTGTCTTACACTGAAAGACTACATAGCACACTCGAAATGGAAAATGGATCGGAAGCAACTAGAAACGGCAGCACTGGCCTCAAGGAAATGCACCCTGACGCGACATGGGATACCCTGCACAAATTGGCACATCAGGCGGCAAGTGACGCCTTTGGCACCAAGAATCTGAACATAGCTGGGAGGTCTGAAAAACCATCAGCAATATCCAACTATATATACAAATGGCTAAACACAGTACGCCGCATCATCAAATATTTGGACACAAGAACTCATGCAAGCAACATTCCTAAGCAAGCCAAAAAGACTGCCCGCACGCTACCTTTTGCCTCGCTCAAACCCAAACACAATGAAACGGTAGCCACATGGGGATCACGTTTGCATGAAAACTATGTAATAATCAGAAATGCTTTTCAGAAAAGCAGAGACACTGACATTGAACGACGCAATCTCCGAGAAAAGGAAGCCCTGCAGCATCTTTTCTCAACTAACCTGTCGAGGTTTCTAGACACAGTCATGGGAAAGATGAAACCTACTGAAAAAGGTGCAGCCGCTACCCCAGGTAGTGATGGAAAGATACCTGAGACAAAGATAGAGAGACTAAACACAACACTAGATGAATACAAAAATAGAAAACTATTTTCTACTAACCCGAATGAGCCAGATGAACTCCCACAGTGGCTCACTGACATTCTAAAGGATAGCCCCAAAATCCCTGATACGGCCGCTGCTAGACTACTGACAGAAATCACGCACAAAGAACTCCAACAAGCATACTCGGACTGCGGTATCTCCACAGCACCAGGACCCTCAGGAATGAGATACTCGCAGTGGATCAAGGGCCCAGAGAATTTTCAAGAGGTTACTGTCTCACTTTTTAACCACATTCTTATAACTGGGAAATTTCCAAAGAGTGCAAAATCTGGAGTCATCCTTCCAATCCCTAAAAATCCCTCTGCACCATGTACAATAGATAACTCTAGACCCCTCACAATGTTGGAAACGGGTCTTAAACTATTTAACACAATAATTGCTAACCGTCTCAAAACAATACTTAACACTCACCCCATTCTCTTTCCCATTCAAGATGCCTTTCTTCCGAATAAAATCATAGATGACTCACTCCAAATTCTGAATGAAGTAATTTCGGATGCCAATAGACACGACAAAGACCTCCACGTAGTTTACCTGGACCTCAAACAAGCATTTGACAGAGCTGAATTCTGGATGAGCAATTTAGCGCTGAGAAAGTTGGGACTCCCATCACAAATAATCAACATCATCTCAGACATTACCAATGATGCTTCTAGAATGGTACTCACTGAAGAAGGCCTCACGGATGAATGGTCCCTAGAATGTGGAGTCCCTCAGGGAGAAGTTTTGAGCCCACTAAGGTTTGTAGCCATTATGGACATTCTGGCAATTTGGTTAGCAAAAAGAGCTAACGGTGTAAACCCGACAGGATCCACATATGGATATGAACTGAACTCGGAACGCCATAGACCAGACAAACCAGGAAATAATGTTAATATTCCTCCCTCCCAAAACCTATTAGAAAAGGACACCACTTTAAATATCTTTGCACGGTTCTTTTGTGATGACATCATTCTCGTGGGGAAAACTAAAGACGAAGTTCAAGATATGCTAGGTATAGTTAATGAATTTATGAGCTTCATTGGTATTCCCATCAATGTTAAGAAATCCAAATACTCTTACAGAAAGCGCATCAAACCTCAGGGCAAAACAGTAACGCGATATGACCCATCCGATGATTTACTCATCTCAGGGGGTCATCTGGAGCCCAATACAAATGACTCAAGTCCTTCCATTGATTCGAAATGGATACCCCCTGAGTCACCAGAATTCCTCGATTTCTCCAACAGCAAAGAGGTAAACAGATATCTCGGAGTATGGTTTGCACTAAATGGGGAATGGGACAAACAGGCGGAAATCCTTATCGACATACTTAAATCTACTCTCACATCCATCCAACTGCAACACATGACTCTACACCAGCTAAGATATGTTATAAATGCGGTTGTAGTTCCGAGGATGGCATACCCCCTTAAAGTTACCTCAGCAATTGCCAACTCCTCAAAGAATGTCTCAATTGAATTAGACAAAATGATAGCTTCGTTTATAATTAAATATCTGGGCTGCCCAGTTGACACCAATCACCAAATAATCTGGACAGCAGTCTGCCAAGGCGGGTACGGTATTGATAGTGTCTTTGATGTTGTAACCGCGTCGTGTATCACCGAAACTATGAACACCCTGTGTTCTACGGATGAACACGAATATTGGCAACACAACCACACGGACCGTATCACTGATCCCCACCTCATCTCACTATACCGTAGAAATAGCAATCTATGGCTTAAAATAATAATTCAAAACATGAACAACGAAATGGGTAAAAATGTTATCTCGGGTTTTCCCCTATCACACTATGCAACCTACGGTCATACTAAAGACAAACGCTTTAACTGGTTTAGGCGTACAGGTCACATTATGGCAAAACTTGGATACGCTATTGACTCTAAAAATTACCCTGAAAATGAAGCGGGTGAAACCACATTAATCACCACCCTTCCCAAACAACTCTACATGTCGAGGAATGTTACCTCCGCAATACAAAAATACAACCTCAAGCACACAGGTTCCTTTCTAACTCCCTGCGGTGGAATGTTAAAAAACCGGCAAGAAAGTAAATGTTTTTTCAGGCTGAATGGCAGTAGACCCCCTGGATGGCTAACCGAAATCGAAAAGGAAATGCTTCAAAACCCTGTAGATTTGGACCCACAGGCTAGATATGTCAAGAAACAATATAGAGACAATATAGTACCCCCTGACACGGGTGAATTTCATTGGAAAGGAAATGGTGACCGAAATTCCATCTCTCTTATTCACATTACCAATATTGACTTAGAGGCCATGTCAATACAATATGCAGAATACAGTAACAATGCCATAAACCCTAATGTCTTTGTCAGAATCAAAGGTACCAACAGTCTTCAATACGACTTTGAATATAGCATCACCAATGACGGTTGCATCCTAATTCCAGCAGGTTCTATTTTCGAATGTAATGACCATATGGACCCGCCCTCTTCTGTCCTTGCTACAGTTAGTGATATTAACTCACACTATGATTACATCTCAGACAGACAGTATGAAACCATTATTGCCAGAATGAAAAACAAAACCGCGGAGGAAGAAAGTGAATACA
>LGRX02008283.1:0-33346 GCA_001247695.2 Cymbomonas tetramitiformis | reverse complement strand
GAAACGCGCGCCTTGAGCCTGTACCGGGGTGGAAGGCGTTCATTAGCTAATGAACGCTTTCCGCCTCGAAACGCGCGCCTTGAGCCTGTACCGGGGCGGAAGGCGTTCATTAGCTAATGAACGCTTTCCGCCTCGAAACGCGCGCCTTGAGCCTGTACCGGGGCGGAAGGCGTTCATTAGCTAATGAACAGTTTCGTCTTGTCCCAGGCTGTCAGGAGAACGGCAGAGGAGCTTGCTGCCCAACGCGCCCTTGAAGGACCTGGTGGCTCCAGAGTGTTTACTGGAGCGGGCGCTAATGTGGATATGTCTCAAGTGGCCACCCCATCCGAGGCAAGGAAGGCAGCCGAGGAGGCTGCACATGGGTGGCACGCTAAGCTGAAAGTGGAGCATGCAGCAAAGTTAGAATATGAGGAGAAAGCTGAGCTGTGCAAGAAAATCGAGATGGAGCACCGGTGGCCGAATCCGATGGATTTCGACGAGGCGGCGGAGCAAGGGAGTGTGTTTCGTCTCCCCATTAAATGCCTGTACCACGCGAAGGGGTACGAGGCCTGCCGGGATCAAGAGAGGGGCTGGGTGAACGAGATCAAGTCCGGCAGGAAGGAGATAGAACCCGTGGGCCCCTTTCAATGCGGGTCTCGTTGCGATCGACGATGTCAAAACCCGTGCCGAATTCTCCCTGAAAAAAGCTCTGAGGGGAGAATACAGAGGCAAGGTTTTTGGGCACCAGCACTGTTATCAAGCCACCGGCGAGTGTCACGAGGAAATCCCGTTGGAGGTAGCTTTCCAGTTCTTCGAGAGCAAGATCTACATCGGTCTCACGCCTGACATGATTCGGTTCTTAGGCGAGATGCAGAACCAGATCGATCAGAAGCAGAAAGGCAAAGACAACACTCAGTTCATGCAAGGGCTCCGTTCGACCCTTTTCGAAAAGCATGGGGTCGTGTACACCGTTTACCGAGAAGCGTTGATCTCCGAGTTCGTCGCCAGCGTCCCCGAGGACACCGAAGGGGGTATCCCTTATCAACCTGGGCATTACGAGGTCGGAGGGCTGGTGGGGAAAATGGCGAGGTTCGAATCAGAGCATGGATTTTCACTCCCGGATCCCGAGAAATATCCCAAGGGATTCCAGTACATCGAGAAGCGGGAGACGTTTGAGCACGAGGGAGACCCTGAGGCACTCCCTGAGGTAGAGGTGACGGTGACGGTGCTGGACGATGACATCAACGCTCACCTCGATCGGGTCACAGATTGGTACCCCGTAATGTCTCACTTGAACCAGTCGATGGAGACGCATGTGAAGCAAGTAGCGATGTCCAAGCATTCTGTGTTCGGCAGCACGCAAATCAACCACTACTTCGTGCACTGGACAATTGCCAATTTCCGGCCGCAGACGTGGGACCTCTGCGTTAGCATCATGGAGGCTTACAGAAAGTTTGACCTGAAGGGCATGAAAAACCCTTTGGCTTCGAAGACCAAAAAGCGCAAGGCCTCATCTTCGCCCGCTAGCGGACCCTCCAAGAAAGCTGGCAAAAGGCCACCTCCAACCGACAGGTAAATTATTTTTTGCTTCTGCTTCAAACAGTGTTCTCCCTCCCAAAGCATCCTTTTCTATATTTTAAGACATGCTAAAAATGTTTTTTTTTACTTACAGATGGAAGACGAGGTGCAACGAGGAGGCGGGGACCACGGAGCGGGCTCGTCTAGAGGGGCAAGCATTTTGGTGGAAGAAGCTCAGTTTCTCCACAATGCCAAATCCATGGGTATGACGTTCTGGATTAACTTGGGCGGCTTGGCGGGGGATGCGGAGTTCGACAAGGTGGACACGTATCTGCGCTCGATTATTGACAAGGAGATCTCAGTAAAAGAGGGGGGCCAGATGATAAGCCAGTTCAAGAAGGAACGCATGGTGCAGAAGCACTTGGTGTCCGCGGCGGGATTGCAAACCTGGGACGAATTCAAGGACGAGTTCACCCCCTACTGGAGCTCCCAAGAGAAAATCGAGTCGTTGATCGGCTGCTTACCTTCAACTCAGGGGGGAGCGCGCCGGGGGGGGTCTGGGGAAGTTCCGCACGCGATCTTCAATTACGTCGAGAACGCGCGGGCAAATCTCAAAGAAGCGCAGGCGCCAAGCGCGGCTCACATCCTAGGCTTGCAACAGATCGAGGTGAAAGTCGACATCAAACTCTATCGGGAGGCGCGGACCGACGGGCCGGAGCCTAAGGTTGCAGGAGAGGCAGGCCTGGAGGACGACGAGCCCACACATCAGACGGACGTGCCGATGCTCCCTCGTTGGAAGATCGTCAAGGGCAGCATGAACGATTTGAAGGACATCCCGAGGCTGCCCTTCACGGGGACGATCATCGACTGCAATTACGCCCTTGACAAGGAGAAGACTCCCGACGCGATGACCAAGGGCGAGGTGCAACCGTTCCTGGAGTCTTTCAACGCCAAGACCACCGCCCCGGCATGGACAGTCGCTATCTTTTGCGGTTTCCTCCAACAAAACGATTTCCTGGAGGTGATTGACAATTGCGTACTGCTCCGGCCGCGCGGAGCGGTTCTTCTGGCACAAGCAGAACGTGCACATGAACCCCAACAAGTCCGTACGCTACAATGACGTTGAATGTGGCGTCCTGGGGTACCATGTAAAGAGCGATGCCGCGGGGGAGTCTTCTAAAAGCCGGAGTGGATGTTCAACTTTGATTTTGGGGACGGTGAACGTCTGAGCCGCGCGTCACTTATGCGCGGCTTCCCGGTTGTGCACCAGATGTACAAACGCAACGGCAAAGTCGTGAATAACCATCAGAAACCCCTAGCACCGGTTGATGGAGCTGATCCACTGTCACATGCTCGGTGACAATCCGGGCAAGGTGGATGATGACGGCCATCCACTCAACTGGATTCTCGACGCTTGCTGCGGCGTCGGCTCGACGTCCATGGCCGCCATGAGGTGTGGTATGAACGCGATCGGCTTCGACCACGACCAGTTCATGGTCAGCTCTGCGCAGCAACGGCTTATCAATTTCCACGCCGAGCCCGATCAGGATGCCGAGACGAGGCCAAAACAGAAGAGTGCACCGACGACGAAGGGGAAGGAAGCAGCCACTGTCGAATCTGAGGAAGAAGAGTTAGAAGAAGATGAGCCAGATGAGAATGATGAATAAATTAGTAGGATTTGTCGACCGCCCTGACTGATAGTATCAGTCATGCCTCGACGGTATAGGGTGAAAAGTACTCTGCTCGTAAACATTTGAATAAAGAATGATACATGTATGCATATTTCGATGTTTTCATTGTACGCATACTGCACTTTTCTAGCTTGTTGCCTTTATGTATCCCTATTTCGCGCATAAATATCACTAAACCCTGATTTTTATGAAATATATATAAATCCAAAAATGACATATGATAATGTCATTATCATCGAATAGTGTGTTGAATTTGAAGCGGCGCGTGTAGCTATGGAAGGCCAGGTGCGCGACGCCGCCTTACGCCGCCGAGAACGACGCCGTGATACAGCAGGCCCCACCGTGGCGGCACTGCGGTCTTCATCGTCTCCCATGCTAGGGACACCTTGGGAAGAGGAGCCGGATGACAATTCGACTGAATGCCTGCCCTGGGAACGCCGCGAGGTGACGAGCAAAGGACAGACCACCTATGTTACCACCCTCGCTGCGATTGATGCCCGACCAGTACGAATATTGGTGTTATTCAGTGGAACAGGTTCGGTAGAAAGAGAATTTGCTCGTTGCTTCCCGATGTCGACATCAGTGACACTGGATTCTGACCCTGTATGGCAGCCGACCCACGTGGCGGCCATCGAAGGTTGGGATTACTGGAGATACCCCCCAGGATACTTCGACGTAGTATGGGCAAGCCCCCCTTGTACTCAGTACAGCCAGGCTCGTACTAGGGGAGGTCCGCCAGACTTTGTGACAGCGGACGCGTGCGTACAACGCACCCTAGACATCATCGAGTACCTTCGACCTCAACACTGGTATGTGGAGAACCCGATGGGCCGCTACCCCAGCGCTTTGCGTTTCAGCGCCGGTTATGAGTCAACTCCCGGCGCCTCTTACTTGCACGTACTGCATGTATGGGAAACGATACAAGAAGCCCACCTGTATCTGGACGAGTTCGCCACCGCCCGAGCCCCTGCTTCAATGCACAGCGGCTACCCCTTGTCCATACCGTCGGGCGACAGGAATGCATCCTGAAACCTCGCAGCTTGGACCCAGGGGTGACACACCAGGAATGCAGAAGTCCCATGCTGTGTTTCATGTCCCGAGTCATCTACTACGACATCTTTTCCAGCACTTGACTTTTGGAGGTGCCAACGGAGTACGATTAACTCACGGCGATGAAGAGACGAAGACTGAAGACCTGCCTTAGATATTAGCTGTGCACGGTCGGGTGAATTGGGGGATGAGCGTTGGCAGCGTGATCCTTGATGAAATTCTTCTGTCACGCTGATGAGCAGATGGACCTCGAGTGCAGCTATCGAGACCCCTGTACACCATTATATGTAGATTTATGCATTAGTCGTGGTTTCAGGGGTAAGTCCACTCCTAAGGGGGGGAGAGTTGTGCCAGGGGGCACGACGTAGCTGAGACCCCCTCACGATAAGGGGTGTCTGAATGCCTGAAATTGATATCAGGGGAGTATTGGGAGAATAGTAAGGGAATGTGACATTCATCTGAGCGAACAGTTAGGGGAAATAATCTGTGAGCTCAGAGTGGTGAATAAAGAGAGATCACTGAGTTGGTCTCTCAGACTTGGACAGCAGAAAATAATAACTCTTGTTGTCTGGGTTTATGTGAATGGAAAGATATTCTGAAAGTATATAAGATCCGAACATATTGCATACTGGATACTAGATAACTCCTGGGAATACCCCTGGGACACCCATCCCCCCCTCACGACTTCTGTTCTTTTGAATGCAAATATTATTTAGAAGTGCGAACAGAGTTTAAACAGTGTATTTTGAACCTCAACGCCGTGGTACTGTCCTTTGATATACCAGGGAAGCCACGACATGGAAATGGCGTTCAAGAAGCGGAACGGAGGTGGGAAACCGCATGTGCTGAGGATTCCCGTTCGCTTTTGAAATATGCTACGTACGAATGATGTATCAGCGAGCCCTCGATGCTGTTGCGCTTGCTGCAAATCACGGGGAAAAGTGAGAAGAACGGGCGCCACGCACGATTGTTGCACAAACCTGCAGGCTTCTGTGCAAGCAATGTGCTACGGAGATTTCGGTGCGTTGAAAAGCCTGTAAACACGTACGCCCTGTTAGCAGCATCATGTTATAGTGAAATTAATGATCATGTGCTCAAAACAGCTCCAGGTCATGCACAAACGCAACCAGTCGATTATATTGTGCGTGAACATTTAGGACAATACGGTTTAGAAAAAGTAGTTTATCCGCCGGACGCTAACCAAACGATACCGCCGACTTCAAAGGTAATTAAAGGCCTTGGTAAGACACTGCGTGCCATCGATCAGCGGGATCACGAACTAGGGATGTGGCGAACGAGGAAGGCCGTGCCTTTCGCAAACTTCAAGAACACAGTGTTCGATAAGATTCATGTGATCAGTTTGCCAAGAATGCGGCTAGCGGTCTGCTTTGAAAATCGCCGTGCTTGAGCTTAGCCGTTCTCTAAACAGCGTCTTGCGGGGAATATACACTATAATACGCATAATTATTATTGTTTATCATCTAAAATAACTTGCACGCCGCGCTTAAACGTATTCCAAGCGTTCACAAAGAGCGATGAAACGCCTCACCAGTTTTCACTGCTTTACCCAGTGTTAAGCGACCTCCGGTGGATACGTGACACCAAAACCGAAATTTGAAAATTTTCATAAAATAAGATTCTCTGAGACGTGGGCTTTCGAAAAAATCTTGGTCGAGCCGTTGAGGCTTGACGAAACTCTTCCGATGGCTATTTCCCCGGTCTAACACAACCCCACACGAAGTGGCCCTTAATGTTGGTCACATAGAGTAGGTCTCAGTTATATCTTTGCGAAGGGCAGTATCAAATGCTAGGTATGAACTGAAGCGGTGTTCACTCCATCGGAATCGACAGGTACGATATAGATATGTCGAGATAGATTGGCATGGGATTCCGCACAGTCTTTAAGGATACCAGAACTACATTACTAAGTCATGTTACAGCTGAAATTATGAAACTACGCAACTTCACTGTGACGTCAGGTGTGCAGCTTAAATGAATTTTAAAGCATATGTCACATATTACTTAAATCTAACAAAATTATAATATACCATTAATGATGTCACAATAACTATAACTAACCCCCGTGCGCGCAGCCTATTTTTTTTTGGCATTTACTTGAGAGAAAGACCCTCATCGTTCTCACGCTCTCCGCTCATCAACTTGTTGTAGAACTCCTCAGTTTCCTTGATCACCATCATGGTGTACTCCTTGTTCATGCACTTCTCATCAAGACCGAACTTGTTGGCGCCCTTGCCGTCAGGAATCTTGTAATCACGGAACCACTCGAGGATTTTCACGAGAGTACCAGGGAAGGCTGCCTCCACATCCTCAACATCGTTGATATCAGCGGCCTTGGGGTCGTTGACATCGATGGCAACCACCTTCCAGTCGAGCTCACCATCGTCAATCATGGCGTAGATGCCAACGGGCTTGACCTGTATTCAAAATACCCCGCTCCCTTATAACAGGCCGCGAAGATTGTCTAGCACACAACGGCAAGAGCAAAAGCAGTTGAAAACGCAACATAATAACAAGAAAACAACTTGCAGCGCCGTCAAGTTTCTCCTTCATTTCTTACCGCGATCACGGTACCCATGGGGTGCTGTGTGGAACCAATCTCAACAACATCGACGGGATCGTTGTCTCCAGCCATGTCCTCAACCTCGGGGTTCTTGATACCGGGATCCTATTCGCAAATCGACGTGTGCTGTCAGACGATATTCCGGTGAAAGACCTCGAACCCACCGAATCAGCTCGAACGATATCGTTCAACAAAAGACACGTGAATAGAAGCCTCACCTCCCAGGTCTTGGGAAGCATACCGTAGTTCCAGTTGATGTTGTAACTGCGTTCACACCGTACGAGCAGCACGCCTTATACAAAACTTGAATGTAGGTTCAGGGCATTGCACCTTGTATGTTCAAAAGCTTTAAAGATGCAAGCTGTGGTAAATATGCAATCCTTTACAGGAACACCTCAACACACAGCTGCTGCAAGAGCCAACAACGTTTTCAAACAAGTCCGCACAACGCCACTTCGTGAAAAGACTTACGGGTAGTCCCTCAACTTGCCCTTCTTGGTGTCCTGCTTGATGGGTGTAAGCTCCTCGTCAGTGGCGACCTCCATCTGTGAAAGACGCAGACAAGGGGTGAGTGTCAGCAACGCGTTCGCCTAGCTTCAAATGTTTCCCATACATCGCAGTCCTAAGACCACCTATTTTTCGATACGAACAAAATTATCTTCTTCTCATTTCTTTATCCCTTGTATTGGACGGTCAGCACAAGCGTTTGCACAGAAGTACGAATTACCTTCGCCTGGCTCTCCTTTGGGATCTCGACGATCATGTTCACGGTGCCATCGTCGTTATAAAGGGGAATGTCGTGCCACGGGGACACCTTCTTGTCACCGTCCTTGAAGAAGATGCGGTAATCCATGGAAGGGAAGTCACCGACCTCTTCCTTGCCGTAAGAAGCAGAGGTCGCAGTGCGGTAGGTCACGCGCTGAGCACCCATACGCTGTTGAACGCGAGCGCCCATGAAGCCCTTGGAGGCAATGGCGCGGGCCACGGGGGCCTTGGCAGCCTTTTGCGCCATGGCCATCTTGGGAGACACCTTAGACACGTTCATACGCATAGTGGAAGCCATATTTTCTGAAAAATGTGAAGATGCGAGAGGTTTCTGTTTTCAACACAAAAGAACGGTTTGGTGCGGATTTATCTATCTATCCGTGTTTCGCATCCGCTGGTATCGACCCGAGCGTGAAATGTTGAGCTGGAAACTACATAGTAGACGTGGACAAAGAATCCCCAGCTCGGATAATGAATGGCCTGAATATTCGAATATGCATGTATTATTCATGCTTTCCATTGGGGATTAGTAGTGACTGTATGTGGTCATTCCAAAATCGGAGATCAGATTCGAACAATCGGATCGTCAGGCGCGCCAAATAGACCCCAGAGGAATCAATGTGGCTGTTCGCCTGTCACTGTCGTGTTTCGCGCGAATCTCGGGGCCACAGCTCGCAGAGGTCAGATGTCAGATCTCAGATGTTTCTTTCGTTTTCATGTCGATGTTCAAAAATCGGTGTCATTGTTGGGCTTCTTCCCCCATCTGGCATGGTGGCATCTGCTCACCTCGTGGCATCCCCCAATCATCTGCAATGTAGAATCTGGTTGTATCGTTTGTACACTTTTCTAACACTCATGCGCTGAAGGAGGTCTGGTCTGCAACACAACCCAGCGCAGGAATTGTACCAGAAACAGCTTACTCTCCACAGTGGAACATACGATATCGAAAAATGGCAGCTTGCTTAAACGTGACGGGTGTTTTGCCTCTGAGGTCTCAATATCGCACTGTCAAATGCGAGGCGCGCAAGCAGCAGACTTGCCGGGCAGCTCGACCTCTCAAGGCTTCCTGCAGGACGCAGTTCAGCGCTCCTATCCAGCTCCGCTCCCGGCTGGCAGGCAAGAAGGTCTCTGTTGCCAAGCCATCACTCATCGTCACCTCAGCCGCCTCTACTGATCAGGGAGAAGTTCTTGATGAAGGTGGCGTACAGGTGTCTTTCGGGACTGTCGGATTAACCGTTGGCCTGAGCTTGCTGGTGTACGGTTTTGGCGCTTTCTTTCAATTCCTCCCGGGAACTTCGGTGTCTTCCGTGCTCCTCATCTATGGATTTCCAGTAAGCTTAATCGGTGCTGCACTTCAGTATGCAAAGCTCGATCCCGTACCTCGTACTACTTATGCCAAAGCCGCTGCGGTCCGCGAAGCACAAGCCACTTCCATTCAGAATCAGGTGGGATGAGTGTGCTTGGGACTGTGGCGCAACCGCTGACTGAGCATCGTGCAGCACGCACACAGAGATGCGCAAGCACGCACTCTACTTGAAAAATCGACCTTACATACACACAGTTCTCCGCTCAATTAGTAAATATGCTGCTACTTTCTTGTCTCAGTCGAACTTGGCGCGCATAAAATGGTAAGCTTTGCAGGCGCGATTCCTGTCCTGAGGCTTCCAGATCCTGTCAACAGATTATTAGCGATGTCACTCGCTATCGGTATGGAGATGAGCAGCACTTGGACGAGGCGTTGAAGCGCGTTTTCAGGATCGGTCAGGTAGCTACTTTTCACCTGGCGAGCTCCCCTTGGGTGTGCCGGTTTCCACTCGCGACTAAGACCCCAGGGAGACCTCGTACCTCAGCAATTGAAGCAACCTAGCTCACGCTATTCTTCAGGGCCCTTAAATTTACAGCAGTCAAATTACACCTGGGAGTGATTTCTCCATCCAGCGTGCACTTTTCGGCGCCATGGACTTCCAGGCGCTCTCCTCGAAGTTTTCGGTTTCCTCCTGTAGATCAAGTGACGCCATCGCGTCCAATGGTGGCTGCGGGGGGGACGCATTTTTGTAGGGCGGTGGTATCTCGAAGCGTCAAACTCCTAAGCTTACAAGCATCCGCGAAGAGCTTGTGGACGATAAGTACACCCTCGTGTTGGTGTTTGATGACAACTGCCCCCTTGAAGAGTTCGAGTCGCGGCAGGTTGCTCCTCAAACAATGCCGCTTACTTTCCCAGTTTTGCTACGTGCCTACTGCACGACTTCGAGGACTTGCACACGGGAGCCATCGCATCTCTCTCCCTTGCCCGAGACACCACGCCTCTGTGCAGGGAGGGCTTGTCACCAAGCAAACACAAAGTGCTTCTTTCTCAAGTACGATTGCTCAGCGGCTTGCCGCCACAGTGACCACGCTAGGCTTTGTACGTTTCGAAGATTCTACGGCGAATAAGGGAACTTCTCTGCTGTGTACCCTGTTTCGAAGGACCTCCAGAGTTCGTTAGGCCTTTATTCAGATCTGCGTTAGGGCCTGTCTTCATGCTTTGTCGCCATCGCAAGAGCTTCTTTGCTCCAGTACTCACGGCAGGCCGGATGCGTCACTCGCAGCCAAAGATCCAGGGCTTCTTTGGCCCGGGCGTTACGGCTCTCATCGCGGGAATCGAAGGTCCGCGCTCAACCGAAGCCTGCGTTTTGAAACAGCACCGTCTTCCTGTGCCGACAGCCTTGAAGTTTCACAATTCTCGTACACACCAGTTCGGCGGTTTTCCCTTCCATCCTAGGCCTCGATGTGGATGTGAGACCGACTCAACAGCTTTTCAGATTTTGACGAGAAAGGGGAAATACTGTTCTTGCGGTAATTGCACTCAGAGTATGGCAAACCCACTGCCTGCCTTATCTAAGGCAAGGCCTCATGCTTTGTGGCTGTGGGGCACGGCGACGTTCTTGTCGTTTATCTGCGCCATACTTGTCGCGAGTCCGCATATCGCTATATCTGCGGCACTGCCTCTCACGACAAGATTGTTGAAAGCTGGAATATTAACATTTGTGTACGTGTTCTCTACGTATTTCTCTGATACAAAGGGATGTGCGTGATGCAACTTGTGCAACTCTTGTTTGCACAAGTACCAGTTTTACAGCTGGAGTGTGCGGCAGAGCCACGCAAAGCGAAGGGTCGTGACTGTGTCACAGATACTTCTCGGCATGGCTGTATTGTTTCTTTCCGAGTGCTTAGGGAGGTCTGCAAGATACCTTACGAGGACCCCAGACGAGTTTGTTCGTTTCAGCATTAGTCGAGGGGCACGGGCTAAAACTCCAGGGGTGCCCAACTGCCCTCGCTTCATGGGGTCAGTGCTGCACCAAAATATTCAGCATAATGCAGTGGCCACGCAGAAAACTTGAAGCAGAGCATGTACAGCTTTTCATCAATTAATGTTATGGGGCTGATCATGTCCAACTCGTACTGGGGCTGTTGACATGCATCTCTCCAGCGGTGCTTTGCACTGCGATAAGCCGCATGCTTGGCAATTCAAAGATCTTTCTGTTGTAGCAGTTCCAACACTGGCGCTTCCCTGATCCCCCCTCCCTGGTTTAGAATAGCCTTCTCTTATTCTGTAGGAGAGGGAGCGCCTACTAATCTGCCCTATGCAATGTGAGCCGAAAGCAAAAGTTGAAGGCGTGACTTCGCGAATATGAGTTTTGGCATGTCCACTTTAGAAGACTGGTGCTAACATATAGGTTTGGAAGAGCATGTGTGCAGAAGGAGTTGAGGTATATTTGATCAGCGAAGGCACAGATGCCGGTGCATACGATGAGGATGAATGGGAAATCCTTCCTCCGCTCCAGCCCGGCCAGCCCCCACGCCGCGTTAAGAAGGGCTCCGTTTAAAATTGAACGTTGGCATATTCGAGTTGAAATTAACAGTGCGTTGATTCTGCAGCTAACAGCTCTGCGGGACAAGGAATTTTGTCAGAATTTCACTTTTTTGTAGACAGAGGTAAGTAATTCGTAGTTATAGCATTGGCAACGCAGCTTATGGCAACTTAGTTTATGAATTGAAATAGTAATTTACATCATTTAATAATATCTTTGATGATCCAGTGTAAATGATAATGTGTTAGGACCCCTTCGATGACGGATCTTACAGTCTTCTAATTGGCCGATGTTTACTTTTACCAACCACCACTGCTGGATGTATTTGCCACGGGCAACCTATATCTACAGGTGGAATTCCAGCTTGCTCAGACACGCATATACATCTGGACCGTACCTCTGTTAGGTCAACAGGAGCCGCATGAGGGAAGGCCCCCCTCGGTCGTGCCAGTAAATCTCATCACCCTCCCATGATTTGACCATGCCTATCGGGTATGGCACCACCTCCCACATCCTGCATGTGCTCCGAATCCGCGCCGCTCGTAGTTCTGCTTTATTCACCCATCCCGCCACGCTCATGGACCGCCACCCCAGCCAAAGCCTGTGCGACCGATCCCATCAATATCTTTAGAATCCTGCCCCAATCACATCCCGAGCCTAGCGATAGGGTCTCATCCGTCTCCATCAGGATGGCATCAACGCTGAAGTGATGTGCTTGTGTCTGTGTCTTTGATCCACACTCACTTGTGTCTTCCCTTGATCTTTGCGGGGATCACTTATGTGGTGCCTGCTTTCATTTCATATTTCCCCATCAGTAGATGTCTGTGCCGGCGTCAGTTGGCACGACTTTTCTGGGGTGCACAGGACAGGTAGGGGAAACCTTGGTGGCCCTGCGAGGACTCTACCTTGCGGTGACTTCACTGTAGCTGGGTTTCCTTTTTAACTTTAACTCCCCTGGCTTGAGCTCTGAAATGTAATATTTCCATAACGAACCTACAGTGCAAAGGTGGATGAGATCCCAGCTACCCCACACTTTCTTTTCGACTAGGATGCGTGTCCCTGCGTATCTTGTCACGGCTCCGCCCTGTTCCTGAATGATTGCATATTTCCAGTAGGATGGTGGTGGGCTGGCTTTTATCGACGGGCCTCATTCCGCTCAGGGTGGGTGGGTGGGTGGGTGGGTGGATGCTTGCGTGACGAGTGTGCCGCACGATTGCATCATGCGACCCGCGACTCGTAAGGGAAATATATCCCGTTTATATGTATCTATGCGAATTGTTTGGCAGCATGTCACACTTAACCTCTAAAGTACTTCTGATGTAGCATTTGCAAGCCCCAACATTCGCATTAGGCTTTGGAACTTCAGAAGCGTTGAACTATTTTGGAGAGTTTCGATTCGCAGTTCTCGATCCCAATCAGGTAACAATATCACACATTTTTCTTCCTCAGGTAATCATTAAAAGGAGAGGGGCAAAATATGCCCATCATGTAATTAAAATGCTTGATTTAAGCGAGCAATACAATAGGAACCGCAAGCGGTCATAGGATTAATGCCCACGCATTTGGTGCGCAAATGCTGCTTCCTCCGCAGGAATTGACCGTGGGCTCTCTCATGCGCCGGTCTGAGAAAAAGTACTATGTTTGATCTGGACTATGAAAACTCTGTCATGCCTGCAGATAACGCAATGATTGACAGTCGCTCCGCACGGAACGCTCTGAACGGAAGTAAGGAGTTTCAAGCCTTTGTGGACCGATGCAAAGATATCGACAAGTTGTAAGCAACACTGCGTGGAAGTCAACTAACAATGGAAGCAGGTATGCAGAATATAAGTCCTCAGGTCATATCCAGCGGCAAATGGTTTGTCGATATTGGTAAAACAAGCAAATTAATATTTTGTCTAAAATAATGATATAAGCACTTGATGGGTGTTTCAAGGTGAAAATTGTAAGAACGATTTACTGCAACGGGTTTTGAACACACGAGTACGGTAGCATGCACAATTACACATCACGAATGCAGTCACCGAGTAGCATCCATAGCATAGATGCCTAGAGAGTCAACGAAAACCGTACCCAGCAGTGACAGTCAGTCCACGGTATTAATGTATGCGCCGGGGCACTAGACTATTATACTCAGAAGTTGTTTTTGTTTGAACATGTAAAGGTACAATATTCTTTTTGCATTATATCACTGGAACAGGGCCAGATTAGTTAGGTGTTAACGTTCGTTACGATCTGAGTTCTGAAGGCCGTACACTTCTCAAGTGCTCTACTTATTGCAACGATCGAAACGGGAGCCCGGGGTTCGGCGGCTGCGCAACGCTCTCGCCCAAAATTTTATGGTAAATTTCAAGCGGTATAATGGATAAAGGGAAGACAATTTTGAAATTATTCACGAGAATTTTGTGTTAAAGCGGGCTCTCACGACATGGGGGGGCGAAAGCCGACATCTGGCGGACCGGCAACGAGTCCGCAGCACGAAGCAGCGGAGATGAGCCTGGAGATACTCATCAGCACAGCTCAGGCTGCGCTGAGAGCACAAAGGCTAGCACGAAGGCAGGGGGCGGCCCTGCCGGAGTGCATCGGTGACGACGAGTCCATCGCGCTTACGCCGCAACAGAGCCTAACGCATCTGGCTCTGCACACGACTCGAGCAGTTGCAGCAGCGGCAACGGTGTGCCTTCCCGCATTCGAGCGGGCTAGCACGACAGCACCGGACTTGGCGACTTCATCGACGTTTCCGCCTTCTACATCCACGCGTGGCACCGCCTCATCGCAAGGGCCAAGCGTCAGGACCCTCAGGAGAACCACGCAGCGACAGAACGCGAAGGAGCGCGCTGAGCGGAGAGATCCGCCAGCGACGACGGGGTTTTTCACGACTCCTTCCGTTTTGCCAACAGTCGTGCCAGGTGCATCCTTCACTTTTGGTAACGCCTCTGGAACAGTGAAGTCCAGAGACTTCACGCAAACTGGCAGATATATGGTTCGTCGGTAATATATATCTAACTGAGAGATAAACCCTGAGTTAAGGGTTACGGAAATCAGAACGGTAAAAGTGTGATAGATAAATCAGAGGCATACATAAATACCTAACGGGTGTTTCCCGTCTACTGGTGACGGTCACCCAGCCTACCATAGTAGGAAGTGACATGTGACAGTTTTGAGTGTCACAGTGTCAGATCCAGCACAAACCGCGGCGCCATCCTGTGGTGCAGCGGTTTCGGACACGACGTTTTCGGACATCGTTCGGCGTGCACCGTCTGGCACACCGCCTTCTCCTGGTGAGAAACGTAGTGGTAAACCGGCATCGGTGCCGCCTAGCCCACCGAGAACGAGCAAAAAGGGGAAAGCAGCTGCGCAGGGGGACGCGCAGGACGAGGACATCGCCGACCTCGAGTACGAGGACCCCTGGCATGAGGCGGACGGCTTGGACGTGGAGGTCTATGACCAGCACGTTTGAAAGCCGGAACTCCGCCAGCTACATTTCCCTGGCGCGCCTTCACTCAGCGCGCATTGTGCAGGACCTGCTGGGAGCGAGTCAGCGGCCGACGAGTTTGGCAACCTAGTGGGACAGGCACGACAGAGCCGGCATCCGCTTTTCATCCCCCACACCACGACGCATCTGGGGGTTTTCAGCGGCGGCAGCGGCGTGGTCACTAGACTGGCGCATCTTCATTTGACCACAATATCTGCTCAACGCCTACCATCTGCAGATCTTGCTCTAGTTGGAGCACAACTTGTGCTTTTAGAACAGCATTTATCCTAGGATATGCACCCCCACCGGGCCGCATGCTGGGAGACCCCATTAGGGGCTCCACTAGTAGACGGCCTCACTTGGCATCGGACAAACTTGCTTGCCATTGCCCAAAAAAAACAGTGGGGTGAATCTTTAACCGCTTGTCGCCCGTGCCGTCTGAACTGCAGCCTCCCGTTATGAGGCAGGGCTGCAGGGAGGGTTTTAACTTTTGCAAGTAATAACTGCCTGGGACATCTGTAGATAGGTAGAAATAAAGGGGCAGGCTTGACAGCTGTGCACCTCCTAACATCACGTCTCCGGTAGGAGTATGTCACATTTTTTCCTTTCTTTTTATTGCAACTCGGGCAACTCGGTCCACCGACCCAGCTACCCGATGTCATGTCACGATGCACCGTTCGGTTCTGACCCGATCATATCTCGATTCATTCCATTTCTGATTCGATGCTAAATCTTCGATTCTGGTGTCTCGTTGACGAACTATCCCGGTGACGGTCATACAGCACTGTCATACTATCATACTGTCATACTGTCATACTGTCATGCCATCATCGGGTCACATTGTCAACCCCCAGACATCTGATAATCATTTTCATCGTCTCTTCAATCTGAACCCGAATTCGACCGTAGTCCGATGATCTGACCAAGTGTCAACATGACTGTCATACGACACTGTCATACTACTGTACTGTCATATTGTCATAGTGTCATATTATCATACTCCGGACATCTGATACTCATTCTTCTCGTATTCGCAAACCCAATTTCACAGTCACCGTGCAACCCCGCGATTCTCTTGCGATGAATCAACTCCGTCAATCGCGCAGTGCCTCCTGGCACAACTTTCCCCCCCTTAGGAGTGATCTACCTCCTGGGATTACTCCCACTAAGGAATCAATCTAAGTTCCAGTCTTTAGGTTTTCTGGTTCCTCTTGTGCATCATTGTCCTACCGCTACCCGGACACCACTTTCGTCCACGGAGGGTGCTAGACGGGGATCTAAAGCGGGTCTTCAGTCTCGCGAAGGCGTAGATGTCGGAAAAGTTCTCAAAGTAGCCGCGCCGGTGGCATACCGACTTTGTTTTCTTTGCGCCAGCCTGTTGCGGATGGGGTTCAAGCTGCGCTGTCTCTGAGTGGCTACTCGTTGCCCATCTGTATGCGCATGGAGTCGACGCGATGCAGCGTAGTAAGGATGTGGGTACTCCTCGACCTCTCCTCCTCGCACCGGGCGCACTCTGCAAGAATTCGCTCCACGTGGGCTTCCGTCTGACCATCTACCACGACCTCCTCGGGCACTGCTGAATGATCGCGAGCGGCAAGGGCATCTTATCCGCTGAGGTAAGGCTTAAAGCAGTGTTGTGCGAACACGTCGTGTACCCGCCTGTGAGGGGGGAGACGTAGGTAGTAAACCACTGGTGCTCCTCTGTCCGCGATCGGTATGGCCATCTGCGCGTTGCTGAAGAAGCGCTCTGCTACAGGGGCTGGCCCATGCCAGCGCTTTGTAAGTTTTCTGCAGATGAGACGGTCCATGAGACGGTCCATTACTTTCACAGTGAGGGGGCGAGCCTCCACCCACATCAGATTCCCGACTGCATGTTCTCGTTGCCCTCGCTGTCGAGGCTGGTTCATCTCCGGTCGCTGCCTGGCGTCCCGCAATTGCGACGAAAATTTCGCAGCCACCTCGTGTGCGGTGTCTCCTACTCCCCCTGTTCGTCGTGCAGCTGTGGATTGGGCAGCTTCCAGGAACGAGATCAGTTGCGACAGCAACTGTTTCGTCAGTGGGGCGGGTGCGTGCGGCGCGGTGCCCCCGGGCCATCGGTACCCCACTACAAGTGGGCTCGCTCGCTGCTCTCTCCAACACGCCCCATGCGCTCAACGTGTGTGGTAGCGGTACCAAAGTGGCGATGTCGCCAGCTCCAGTGGCGAGTCTTGCTGCTGTGTTGAGCTGCTGGCCTCAAGCTCTGGCGTATCGCTGCTGCGGTAAGTTGTCGCTGGCGATGATATCTTTACATCGTAGTCATGGGCGCCGGCGGTTCGCTGCTGGCAACACATTGAACTTGGCTGGGAAGGGAGGTGTGAGCAATATGGCTACTGCCCGACGGTCCGGTCCTATGACAAGGACCGTAGTGAATTCGGGCTAGCAAGTGCGGTTTTTAGATATACTTGATATATGAGTGCTTGGGCATCATTTTTATGTGTCAGATAATTTATCTTGAACGTGGTTTGGGCGGTATACTCGATTTGGGCATGTGGGGAGATGGTGGAACTAGTGGGGGTAGCATCGCTTGAAAATTAATTAAAATGACCGGTCCTGGGCAGCGGGGGCAGTGAAGCAGCCTGATGTGGTGGCTCGAGAACCGGGGGTAGACGCCGACCCAGGGACCTCAGTTGTAAACGGCATGAAAGATGACGCGAGAGAAGTAATTGACGAGTGGCACCTGAAGGGGTTGATTCCGAGGGGCACGGTCAACGTCATCGGGCCGGTCGCCCACAACAAGGTCGCCAGGCACATCCAGTCGCGCCACCCGCAGGTGCCTCTGCGGGTTGTGAAGACCTACGTGACCAACCGGCCATCCTACTTAAAAACAACGTGGATGGTCCCGGTCGCTGGAAGTACAAGACCACCGTTGAATTCCCGAACGGGTTTTACATCAGGTACGACGGTCCAGCGGCCGGGTATCGGGTATACGGTGACCGGGATTGGCCCACAAACGAGGAGACAGAGGCTTGCCTGGCGGTGGCGAAGGCGATTGCCGACGGCAAGCCTCTAACTGAAGGAGCCCACTTCGAAATCTTTACGGCACTCGGTGTGGAAATGTCCGATCGTGTGCCGGAAAGAAAACCCGAAGTAAAGGTAAAACTTGCTCTCTTCCACCTGCATGTGTGAACTGTGGTGTCCGCACGCTGTCTAAGCTAGACCAAGCGCGTGGATATGTGAACCTTTTTTATTAGTGTCGCTTATGCTTTCCACTCGTATGAAGCACGTAGTCCGCACGTAGTCCACAGGTGTGTGCGTGAGCGCCAGTGAGCGCCAGTTCTTCACCTTTCTCCTTGTCGGTTTCCATACACGATTCACCCGTATGAACGACTTAGTCCACACGTCGTCCGTATGGTGACCATACAGGTGAAAGCGCCCGAACAGCAAGCCTTGGACGCCTCCCCGTTGAACGCCGGCCTCACGATGGCTACTATCCAAATTCATGGTCCTCCCACAAGGACCAACGCGCGATGACTATTATGAGTGCCACATGGGTCTTTGAGGCGTATACGTGCGTTTGGCATCATATTTATGAGTCAATTGAATAATTTCCCCTACAGGATCGTCCACGCGTGTGCTAGAGGGGCGTGCTTAAAGGGTGCGCTTTTGATATGTTTTTTTATCGAAATCGTCGAAAAAAAGATGGTCCTCCCACAAGGACCATAGTCTTTAAGCGTCCTAGCGGTTGCATGGTGCGCGGTGTTGGCCGCTCATGGTCGCACACCTTAAGTTTATGACCAAATATGAAAACTTAGTTGGATAGTCCACACTCTAGTCGCCATCTGAGCTCTCGTTTACCGTGACGGGTGATCACTCCCGAGTGAAATAAGGATTTTGTGATTTTTGCACTTCTAATTTTCACTTCGCGTCAAGCTAACGAGTGCACATCGCTCACATACTTGCCCATATGGCTTATGTTAAGCTTTCAAAAAATCATTTTATGGATATACTTCAAAGGTTTAAGCACCATACCCTCCTACCACACTATGAATGCACTCTAGCGGGCATCGTGGATAATGGGTCATGTTTGCACCGATTATCCCATTCCGGCTAAAAGAATCGACTAAAAAGGTGTACGGTTGTTAATAAGCATTAGAGATGGCCGATATATGCACTCCAACATGACGCATGACCCAAATATGATGGGGACATGTGTATAAGATCGATATGATCGCATGGACGCAGGTGTAGCCTGCACATACTATTCCCCAAAAATTATTGAAGATATCGTATCTTTTTGTGCCTTTTTGAATTTTCAAAAAAATGCAATCTGAAAAAGTTGAGGGTGCTTGTCGCAAATGCGAACGCCATGGATATATTGGGTGGATCCAGGCCGGACCAAGCATCGAAGTAATTAATATATGTCCCATTGATACTAAAAATAATTGGGCGCGCCTTCTAGATCCGAACCAATGCCCAATTAAATTCTTGCAACATTGGTCCTTATGGGAGGACCATAATCGATTATGGTCCTCCCACAAGGACCATGGGATAGTAGCCACTGACCTCGATGGCCCCTTGGCCGTAGGGGACGTGGTGGATATCTTTGCCACCGCTCAGGTCGACGTGGGGCGCATCGGCGACGGTTACGCCACCGGAAAGGCCACTAAAAGTGGCATTTCCAACCTTGGCATTGCTCGGGCGACCGTCGCCGCCTTCGGGCCGGATAAGTCTATCAACGAGAAGCTCATGGTGCTGCCCTCTGACATCTACGAGCTCTACATAGAGTTCGTAGTCCACCTGCTGGAGGGGGCGATGTTACTTTACCCGGTCGAGCGGCTCCTCTCCCACCACATGAGCATGGTGGACGCGCTCGTGGATGCGGAGCAACTCCGCACGGGGACAAGTGCTAAGAAGCTCGCGGACCTCGAGCACTCCCTGAAGTCAATATTAGTAAAGAAGAGTGTGGTCTGGCAAGTCCCCCCTCCTCCATCCCTCCCTCCCTCCCCTCCCTCCCTCCCTCCTCCCTCCCCCTACAAATTTCACATTTTTACCTTTTGCACTTACGCGAACGTCCATGTGTGTATGCGCTTGGTGTCCTTGCGGTGTCCATACGTACGGACAGTATCTATTGTGGTGTCCATACGGGTGGAAGGGGCTGTACACACGCGCGGACTCCGTCTGAACAACTGGGTTATGTGCGCAGGATACACAAAGCCTATTTGAAACATGCCAACGAGAAGCATGTGTATCCCGAGAAGCTGACAGCGAGGAAACTGGCCGGCCTGAACTTGGAACCTGCTGAGATGGGGGAACGGGACCGTTGGAATCCCCCCGTCATGGTGTGATATTTGCTTGTTTTTCTTTTGTATTCCATTTCGCTTGTCATTTTGTGTCGATGCTCTTAATGCACTCACTTAGGTTGCATTCACTTGCAGTTCGGTACGAGGGGGACTGGCCGTCACTGGTTTCAGGACGTGCGGGGTATAAAAATGGGGCCGCAGAAGGAAGAACCTTTACCCGATGGTAAACCCGAGGAGGAGGCGGGCAAAACCGGGGAGGATGGCGGTTCCGAGGAGAACGCCGGGAACGAGGAGGACGACGAGGAAGTTGCTGCTGAGGGTGACGACGCTGCTGCTGCTGCTACTGGTGGTGGTGGTGAAGGAGAGGTTGTGGAGGAGGAGGAGGAGGATGACAAGACGGCGAGTGAAGATGATGACACGGAGAAGCCGATGGGCGAGGACGATTCCAAGAAGGAGGAGAAGAAGGGGGCTTCCAAAGAAGCTCTTCACTTTCAGAAGCTGAAGAGAAAACCTGAAGCTGCAGGCAAAGAAGCCCAGAAGCAAGCAAAGAAGCCCAGAGCAAGCTAGAAAAAATAGAAACATTTTGTACATTTTGTAAATATGTGTACTTTTCGTGAAAGTGTCCTGCTCTGTCCTGCTTGCATCTTACGTCGTCCATACGGTGTCCATACGGATGGAAGCCCACGTCCACACGCGTAAAAGCAATATCCACACGTACGGACGGCGAATTATATATTCGAAGCTCCGTCCACTCTCTCAGACGCCATCGTTCATGCGTGTGGACTTTTCTGTTCATACGTATGGACGATACCGTCCATACGTCGTATCAACTTGTATTATTATAAGCTGTCCACACGTACGGACTCTACTGTTCATACGTATGAACGGTATCGTCCATATGCATGGATTTGCATTATTATAAGCTGTCCACACGTACGGACACCGACGTTCATACGCGTGGATCGGTAAAATATGTTGACAAAACCATCGTCCACGCGTGCGGACGCCTACGTCCATCCGGACGAATCACTGTCCGCACGTACGGACGCACATAATCACGCGTGTATATACACTTACTATTCTTATCCTTAAGCTCTTTTAGCAATGTCTCTGTCCAAATGTGCGGACACCTACGTCCATACGGATAAAATACCGTCCACACGTACGGACGTATATGTCCACACGCTTGGATATGCTGATTGTTCGTATCCGCATGTTCATATGTACATGATTATGTCCATACGTACGGACGGCTACGTCCATACGTGTGAACATGCCGATCCATACGGGTAAAAAGCCCCTCCATACGTACGGATACCTTCGTCCATACGTGCGGAATAGCGAATTCTGATCGTCTATACGACTGTCCATACGGTGTCCATCCGGTGTCCATCCGGGTGCCCATGCGGTGTCCATGCGGTCTTCCATACGGTGACCGTGCGGTTGAATAGTGCCTGGGTCCACACGTATGGACACCGGGTGGACTTTAGGCCGTCCATACGGTGTCCATACGGGTGTCCATACGGGTGTCCATACAGTGTCCATACAGTGTCCATCCATGGGACATTTTCGTACGGACACCACATGTACTCGTCGTCCGTACGGTTCTTACATGTGCCTCAAGGTTTCTTCAGAAATATGTTCAGACCGTCCATACGGTTGTCCATACGATGTCCTTACGAGGTCCACACGCCATCCATGTGGAAATTCATACGGATGGACAGGCAAATAATCGGTAGGGTCCTCCTCTTTCTTCTTTTCAACTGCCTGGGAGGCATCAGCCATGGTCTCGTCTGCCAAGTCCAATTCCCCCTCCTCGTCTCCTTCTGCTACCTGAGAGGCTTCTGCCATGGTCTCTTCCACCATTGCTTCCCACTCCGACCCCCTCATCCTTGTCGGCAACACGCGGCGCGTCTGGAAGCGTGACATTCCAATGGGGGTCACCTGATCGTTGCCTTCGAAGTGCGTCGTCACGCACTGCTGCCGGCATTTGGTTGCGGGCGAGTCCCTCTCCTGTGAGCACTACCGGGCAGTAAGGGGTGGTGTGAACGATGGCCGTCGGGGCGGCTGCCTGTGGCTGCTCCTGTTGTGGTACATGAGCGAACGCTTCCTCGGGTGGATACCGGTTGAGGCAGTGTTGCCACGTGTTGTCAAAGCCCGGGTCAGCTCCAAACTGGATCCGCGCCACCAACTCCGGTGTGTACTTCCCTGCTGGCCAATACTCCTCCGGTATCATACTCGGATGCAGGGTGGTTTCCCGCAGGTAGGAGTACCGGTTGTGGAGGAACAGACGCGCAAACGCTTGGTAAGAAGCCGGCGAGATCTGGTCCTCGGGGCTGTGTGGTGGGGAGGTTGGTGAATCTGGATCCTGCGCGCTTGTCCTGGTGCTTGTCCAGCGAGTGAGCCTGCCGGGGACCCTGTGAGGATAGTTCCCCGGCCGTGGTCGCTGGCGATGGCTGCCCCATCACCGTCCCCTCTGGAGGGTGGGCTCAAACGCGGCCCACTGCGAGAACAGTTCTTCTTCTCGTATGATGATCCTTCGTTCTTCTCGTCTGATGATCCTTCGTTCTTCTCGACGGAGAAGGTACTGCTCGTCCCGTTGCTGCGATCGCGACACAATCATGTCCCCACCAGAAGTCATCCTCCTTGCGTAAGACTTCGCTCTTCGCTTGGCTCGCTCGTCTGAACTCATCGAAGATGCGATGTGCAGAGAAGAGGTCCTCCTCTCCCAGGTCAGGCCGCAGGCAGAGCTCATAGTCACCGTCCACGCTGAAACAGTAGAGCACATCCAGGTCGGACCGCAGCAGGGGTAACAGGCTATGCGCCAGCCGCATCTGGGTGTCAAAAATGATGCCCAGGACGGCCCGCATCCTACCCAGTTCAATGGATGTGCGGTCGAATCTCTCTTGCAGGCGTTCCGTCCCCTCACGGTTTGCCTGATATCGAGTATCCAGAATCTTCAGTTCTAGCAGTATGTTCCCGTGGCTTGTAGGTTCGGGTATTCGGAGGTCGACCCGAGGGGAGTGAGGGCCCCGATAGTTACCCTCCCATGCAGCGTCCGAAAGTCCCTCCAACAGACTATTGGGAATAAATGAATCTCGATCATCGTCTAAAAACCTTCATTTTGACATAATTTTCGTCGTCTAAAAATTATTGCCACGTCATCTGAAATGTGCCACGTAAGCGACACGTAAGTCGTCCCGCAAGTTTGATTACAAAATATTACTCAAATTATTTATTTGTGCATGATGCGTTCGTACTCGGCGAGTCCCGGTAGATTTTTTTTGTTGCATTTTTGTTCATATGCATGCATATCATGTACAAGTATGCAAATATGGCTACATCCATGTGCAGTTTTGGACGGCATGTACGGTACACGTTTATGGATGTGCATATCCAGATGCGTCAATTCCCAGAAAATAAGTTGCAACTGAGATGGGTACTAGCATATGATACACAAATCTATATCATCATACAAATTTAATCAATATACACCAAATATTTGTCTATGATGTCTTCTAGGCAAGAGATTTCGATTCATTTCACAGTGCTAAGGCTACTATATTGCTGATACATTGGAATCTATATCGTCAATCCATAATTATTTGCGGCACTTGTAGAAACCGCAGCACTTGTAGGTTTCAATTCCCTCGATAGCGAGGTAGCGTTGACGGCAATGTTGACGCTCTATCGGAGAACTTAAATGGCAGAGCTTTATTGGTCAAGGCAATTGCATCGCACGCAATATAGGTCGATTGCCTCTTCTCGTTGATCCCGCGGAATAATAAGCGCCCAAGTGACGTCGACTGGAATGACCAGTGTCCTTGGGGTGACCCATTCGTTCCCTATTGGGGTCTGGTCGGGATAAAGTTCCTGTACTAGGGTACATCACGAGTCAGTACGAGAGACAGACGTGTCAGAATGACGAGTGACAGAAACGATGACAGTCGCCAACCGGAAATGATGACAGTCACCAGCATGACCGAATGACACAGGTGACTGGCAGAATTGACAAAGGTGACCGACAGAAGTGACTGACCCAAATGTGACATTTGAATATCTGCACCTACAGCAGATCAGACTTGAGAGAATTGGTGGGAAACCATTTAGGATTCGATCAGTCGAACATAACTGGAGGGAATCGAGGAGGACCTTAGTTATACAGTCACATCAGCAGATCTGTGAGTATTCAAATGAGAGACTTGGGAGGTGACAGTCAGAAACATTTAAATACTGATGACAGATCCCAGCTGATTGGTTGTTGCAGTCAGCAAATGACTGAACACATGAAGTGGCATGGTAAGGACGAGTTACCTTAAGTAGAGAGCTGTGCAAGCTCTCGTGGTTGAGTTTAAATTTGTCGTACATTGCAGCCACCTCTGTGGCTGTTAGGCAACTTGACCAAAAGAGTAATTAAAAAGATCCAATTCCGATAATACCCTTGTACTGTCTGTACATCCTATGATCATGGCATCATACAGTAAACACTCAGTATTAAGGAATTCACCGTTAAGGAATCGACACGTTTGGGGGTCACGATTTTAGTGATTTGGCTGGCTGGACCAAAAGAAATAAGGAAGAGGTCCGAAATAAGGAAGGCCGTCGCTGGCTGGCATGCTTTCGGCAATCTATCTTAAAATAAGGAATTGACGCTGGCATAGCTTGACGCGGTGCACATGGCTTTAGGCTAGTTATTGCACATGGCATTAGGCAATTGCAGGCAGTTCTTCGTAGTGAGACTGTGATAGTATGCCGTCCTTCATGTCCGTGTGAAGCTCTCTAAGATGTTGCCTACTCGTTGGGTCCATTTTATCACTTCGAAAAATTAGCACACAGTTTTCTCGAAAATTTCAGTTTGTAAGGCTGAGGAAGATAACGAATGGCGCTGGCTGGCTCATGAATCGCGTTCCTTCTAATGAACGAATTCATTAGCATGCTGGCGCTGGCGGGGGGGTCACGATTTTAGTGATTTGGCTGGCTGGAGCCAGATCTCTGTTTCATTAAATATGAGTGTTTTGTATTACCTGTAAGTGTTTGCTTACATACCTGTGAGACTGGTTCAGTCCTCACACCCCGAATAACTGGTATCAGCGTGGTCGTGGTTCACGACTTCCGTTGGTACTAGCGTTCTACAACCCTGTACCAACATAAATTTTAGCTTGAATTTTCCGCCTTTGGGCGAAGAAATCGTGTCGAACAATTGGACACGTTCATTTAAGACCTGTGCCGATAATAGAGCTCTGTGCCGATGATATCGTCACGCGAGTTTGGGAGCGACTCCACCATCGGACCATCGGCAGCGTTTGCATCGGCGACGGGTTTATTGTCATCACCCATGCGCGGCGTTCCATCGGCAAGTTACTACGGCGGGTTTGTACCATCGTTATATGCTGTGGGTGCTGGACATGTCGTACATGCCGCCCAGTACTCAGCGGAGTCGTACGTGCCAAATGCCGGTTTCTTGGCGCAGCAACAACAGCAATTGTTGTCCCTACAACTGCAGAATTTGCAAAATCTGCAAAAGCTGAGTCATCAACACCAGCTGCCGGCGCACGCGTATCATCAACAACCACGGATGGTCGCATCGCTGCATCAAGGGTTGTCGCCGTATTGTCCGAATACCGGCTTGTTCGCTGGTACGGGTGTGCATTCCGGTGTGTCGTTACCGGTGTCACCAATGCAGCCGTGTATGTTGCATCCACAGACCTTGAGCACTGGTGCATACGACCAGCAGCGCACGGTGGAGTTGGCTGCGTACACGCGGTGTTTGATCGCCAAGCATTGGCGCCAGCATCGGATCGCCAAACGACGTCAACAACGGTTACGACAGCAGCTAGCGCTGCCGATAAGTGGTAGTTGTTCTGAGATTTCGACGGCTCAGTGCGTGTCTTCGCCCGATGATCCAGCAGCAGCACGTATTTCCGCTCCGGATATCGCGGCGTCGCCTAGAGGAGTGACGCTATTATCCGAAACTCCATCCCAGTTGTTGGCTATGGATGACGATGCCTTCTGGGCTGCGGTGGATGCGGTTGAGGAGTCGCCGGACCCAGAGGAGGAGGATGACTTCTGGAGTTGCGATGCTGAGGTTGCTGCCGATGCTAAGGCTGCTGGAGGAATGCAGCATTCCGCATGCTCATTGTCGTACGACAAGTTAGCAACAACAACTGACGACGATGATGATGATGATGATGATGTCTGGGCTCGCGTTGATGAGGACATTGCTTGCGCGGCGGTGGCGTCCGTAGCATTGCCTCTGGGAGGGCCTTCCGCTGTTGCTAACATGCCTGGTGTGCATGTCCGATCGGCGCGAAGCGACCCGCGGCCTGAGCTGGGTGCGCACCTGCGGCAGCCGCAGGCGCCGATCTTGCCGTGCCTCCATCACCTTGAGGGGGGGAGAAGCGCTGATCACTGATGATCATGCTGATTCGCCACCTCCAAAGCCGCCTGGTATATCGTACGTCATGGTTGGTCATCATGCCACTTGTGCAACCAATGATCCATGCGAGGTACGGCAGACTGCCCACGATTTTGTTCCGCATGCAGGTGGTGAAACATCAGATATTCGCACATCAACTGATTATTGTGCAGCCGACGACGGTGCGGCTGTTGTTTGTACAACTGATTATTATTGCGCAGCCGACGACAGTATGCATGATCAGTGTATCATCAATATGTGTGCGCGCGCACACACTGAAGTTCAATCATCGACAACCTTGCCAGCGACGCGTGATGATGGTCCGGATGATAATTGCACAGCAGATTATTGCGCAGCCGACTATCTTGCAACCGGTGGTGTAATTGTGAATATTGTCAATAACGAATCGTCATCGTCTTGTTCTGATGAACATCGGCATGGTATCATAATCGGCACAACACCTTCACCACCTCCAGAGCCGCCTCTTGATGATGTATTGTTAAAGGGTCTGAAAACCTGCGAATCTTTCAAAAAGGAGAGGGTTAGTACAACGCGTGAAAAAACAAGCTTCTATTGTGTGGCATCTCGGGTTTCAACCGAGATCTCCAAACCGCAGGTTTGGCGCTCTGTTTGAGCTAATGCCACTATCGCAATGCAAACTGAAAAATTCTGTCGCCAAAAACATAGGGTTGCCAAGTCTTCCCCAATCTTTTCGAAGAGATACTCAAATCAAACAAACACGGGCTCTACTCCACGTGAATTTTCGCGAGGAGAACGTTCGTGAGGTCGAAATAGTCCTTTGAATAGCGGGTTTTCCGCTATTAAAGGGTCTGAAAACCTGCGAATCTTTCAAAAAGGAGAGGGTTAGTACAACGCGTGAAAAAACAAGCTTCTATTGTGTGGCATCTCGGGTTTCAACCGAGATCGCCAAACCGCAGGTTTGGCGCTCTGTTTGAGCTAATGCCACTATCGCAATGCAAACTGAAAAATTCGCGAGCGTAAATCTCTTCAAGAACGGCCCAGTGAGATTGACCAAGTCAAATTTTGAACTTGCAACTTCTCAACTGTGTCACGCCGCAAATTTGAAGTATTGCATAATCGATATGGATATAAATGTTGAACCTCATCATAGGCCACGATCGATGACATGACATCACCCGTCTGCGTGACTGCGTCCATCGCACGAACACCCATCACACGGTTTATTATACGCTTATATTACCACCGATCAGTGATCCGCTGATGTGTATAATTACTCATCGTCGACTGCCAGACAAATCTTTGGCCTTTTACAAACCCAGCCTCTCCGAGTCATATCTCCTGGCATCGCGCCAGTCATTCTGGGGCTCTCGCCTGGGGCCTCCTGAAGCGGGCTTGGTGACATTCCTATGTCATCGGGTATATAATTATACCGATTTATACCGAGTTAAGCAAACTTAAGAAAACTTAAGCAAACTTAAGCAAAAACCTTGTTCTAGTGTTGCTGCTGTACTGAGCCACCGCCGGCTGCTCATCGCACCGCGATGAGAGCCACGAGCTCCAACGGCACAACACTGTGGCAGGATGCTGCCGGTGATGCGTCGTGCTGCCCATGGTCACGGGCTTATCAGCCTGGGGGACGGGCCAGACAGAGGCTGTCGTACAGGCGCTGGAGGAAAAGCTCACCAGCCAGTGGGCCAACGTTGTGAAGGGCGGGTCGACTGGCGACGGGGAGATCTTGAGGCTCCGCAACGCAGTTGAGAAGCTGGAGGACACCTGCAAAAGCGGCTTCAAGGAGACCGTGCAGGCGACAAAACAGGTGTCGGACAAGGTGAACGAGGTCAACATATCGGTAATCGACCTCACTGACGAGGCCCGGACCTTTAACACCAAGCATCTCGGGATAGCTCGTGAGATCCTCGAGTCCTTCAGCAACTCAAACAAGGCTCTGGCGAAGTTGCTGAAGGGCCATCACACCCCTGAGCCGACCAAGAAGGCGCTTCGCCGCCCCCGCGAGGCTACATTTGACAGCGAAGCGAGTATGGAGGTCGACGAGGGAAACCGAGCCGAGCTGAGGCGACTGCAAAGGGCACGGGTAATTTCCCCTCCTTCCTGGGAAAAATCAACTGCACAAGGCAGAAGACACCCCGCATATGGCGGTGGAGAGAAGGGCCTGACAGTGAAAAATCTGACTGAGAAAATAAGGCAACAGTGCCGAAATCGAGCCCCCAGCAACAAGTGGAACCCCATCACGTGCAAAGGGCCTGTGTACAAACAGCAAAAGAATAATAAAAATCAGCTGAAAAAGAACGGGTGGGTTGCCTGTCTGCATCGCAGGATAAGTCAGACGAAAGAAAGAAGCTGGAGGAGCCACGCACGGGTCGCAGCAATCGCACAAAGGCCTAGGCATAGCCAGCACGAGGCGGCATCCTGTATAGGGTCTGACAGCTGCAAGCCGGGACAAAGCCCCGGACACCAGGAAATCCTGGGAAACCGACACATATTTAAAGTAAACAGTAATCCCTTTGTTGCAATCTGCCTTCTTGCCAGTGACAAGAGCACATCGTACCTGTATTCTTGCACCGCACTTCTCGCGAACCCGCCTGAGGCGTGCACCTCTCTCCGGGCCGCGGGGCACAAAAATAGATATTTTTAAAAATGTAATTTTTCTACTAACTGTGCTCGCAGGATGCTGGAGCTGGACCACATGGACCACGCAAAAGGCGACATGTCAGACGGCGCAACGGCTAGATGCAGATTTGGCCCGACACTGCCCCGATTCCTGTCTTTCTGACCCGTCTCCATGCCGTACTAACTGGGTTTTGAAAGCGCAGGGCACAAAGCAGAACGAAAGGCGGCACCCAACCGTACTCAACCGTAGACTCAACCGTAGCGGCACGCCGAAAGGCCCAACAGTAGAGCTCAGCGAAAGCGTCAACAGTAGGCTAAAAAACGGGGAAAAAATGAACTCCAGAGGTGCGATCAAGAGGACATCCAGAGGCTCCCCACTTGTGGGGCAGAAGGGCGGAAAAGGGGGGAATCCACCACGTAGGAACAGAGAGCTGTTGGATGAGGAGCAGACCGGCACGCTGCTCAGGCACTTTCAGGGGAAGGACCATGCAGCCACGGGAACTTTCACTGACGGCGCGCATCTACCGCAGCTGCCCGACGACTTCAACCACTGCCTAAACGCCTTCATCGAAAAATACTGCAGTCAGCACGGTGAGAAAACGGCGCTGGAGGCGAGGGCGGAATATTTCAGCACTGCCTACCCAGACAGGCGGCTTGAGTACACCCAGTGCTCGCAGGGCTACCCACTGGAGAATCCGTACGGCGTGCGGAACGAAAAGGGGGAGACCATCTACACCCTTCTGCAGAACTGTGCCGAAATCCAACCCAGTGAGATAGACGAATATTGCATCCCAAAGGGCGGGCAGGGACACATCGTTGTGGCCCCGCTGCGTTCATATGGGCCTCTGGTGGTAGAGTATTTGCAGCATATGACAGCGGTTGTCAGGCACTTTCACCAACTTGGAGAAGGAACCATGGTAATCTCCCAAGAGAACCCACCTGCAATACGGTGGGTGGGGGATAAGGTGGCTGCCATCCGCCTCACTTTTGTGAAACCAGAATACGCAGCAACTGTCATGTCAACAACCCTCGCTCACTTGCCAATCCACTGCGGGAAACTCGGAGCTGACAACATCGCTGACAGTGAAAGGGCGATCCCGAGGGTGAGGATAGCCGGCAGGGGAGGAGACCGTGGGGGGGCTGAGGAAAGACAACTGTGCATCACCAGCGAGGGCTTAAAAGGTAGGACGCTGCAGTCGCTTGAGGAGGAGCTGACAGGTATGCACATCATAGAAGCGGCTATGAAGGGTTCTTGGGAGGACTCGGTCCCCGCCGCCACCGCCCTGAACAACATCAGAATCGTCGCCGCCAGCGAGAAGGCAGCGCAGCAACTGGAAACGGGCGACATCAAGATACCGAGCCTGACCGAGTACGACGTACAGAGGATACCAACGAACAGAGCAATCCAGCACCTCTTCGCCACCGAGGTGGTCATAGTTGACTACGACAGAAGCATCGACTATGAGTTTGACGCAGACTTCCTGGTAACGTCCATCAACGAGACCCTTACCGACAAGCTGGGTGAAGGCCAACACCTGCTGCCGTGGCCGCCATCATACACGAAGCCAGCTACGGACGAATCGGTGCCAGCATCATACCTGAGGGTACGAAAACTGAAGAGGGGGCAGATATTCTCCGCCGTGGCCAGCGAAAAGGTCTACGCCTGGATAGCTGGACTACCAGAGAAGCGGTTCTCAATCAAGATAGAACATCTTGGTATGAGGTTCGAGTGCCAACACTCGGACTTCTCCCGATCCGGTAAGTACGCGAAGAGCAAGGGTGGAGGCGGCAGAGGCACGGTGCCACCCACAACACAGTCAGCAGACGAGGTCGTTCAAGCACTGGAAGGAAGGCTGGCATCCTTCGCCAAAGTGGCGAAAGGAGACAGCAAAACCGAGGAGGAGGTACGGGCTCTACGTGTAGTGGTTGAGAGGCTGGAGACTGCCACGGCCAAAGGTTTCAAGGACACTGTCAAAAGTGTCGAACGGGTCGGTGACGGGGTGATCGACCTCACAGAGAAGTCCAAGGGCTTCAGCGAACTTCAACTTGAACTTCAACAAAAGATGGTCGACAACCTCATCAAACTCAACTCTGGACAGCAGCTGAACTCCCCGCAATCGGACGACTCCCTCCACTTCCGTAAGAGGACCAAGCAGCGCATCGCCTCACCGGAGGGCGAGGACACAGCTATGCTCGACAAAGAGAGGCAAGACCTGGAAAAGAAGCTAGCCAGCACCGTCTCAGCCATCGAAAGGTCCAACCAAAAGGTAAAATCCACACACCCCACTGCCTGGAATACTGCACTGAATACCAACCTAGTCATCTGCAAAGGCAACACAGAGAACAGAGGGGAGCAGAAAGGCTACCCACTGCCTGAATCGACCCGGGCTGCCACTGGCAGCAACACTATTGTAGTTACATCCAAGGGACTAACAATAAAGGGGACTGATCACAGGCTGGCAGATCCAAGCCGACAAGGGAAAGCAGACGCGGATAGAAAAGCAAGCCAGCAGAAGAGCAAACACCGGGTAGCATCAGGTGAAAAAGAAAAGCACCACTCCGAGCCCGATCGAGGGACCCACCAGAACAGCTGTTCACCATATATTTATTGCCTGAATAGAACTGCAACTAGCCATGCAAACAACTACAAATATTTAATAAGCAACTGGGGTGTACCCATAAATCCCTGCCTTGCTCAGTGCCATCGTTGTGAACTTCTGCTCAAAATAACTGACACCTGCAAGCTAAAAACCAAACACAAATACACTAGCGAGAATAACGAAAACAGCAACCGCCACCACACTGCCAACGAGGCAGAAGCACTGCATAGAAGCACATACGTCAGAATAGCAGCCGAAACCGAAACCGGGGCCGTAGGACATAACACTAAGCACACGTACAGCATATTAAGCAACCGAAGGTGCAATGACATGCACCCTGGAATAATGAGTGAGACTGTAGCCACAAATAAGAAATGGCGACACAAGGCGCACATGAACTGCAATAATAACTCACAAAGCAAGAAGCAAAAGGAGGGAGCAAACATAAGACGAAACTGTGAACAAATGTATAGACAGGAAGGTGAACAAACTGGCCCTACAGGTATGCAGGAAGATAGAGGAAACCCTAATGCTACCCTAGGTAAATTGAGTACCAAAAGGCCCCTGGGGGGAGTAGCACAGAAAGGCTCGACAGGAAAACTCTTGGGGGGACTATTTTACAAATGGACAGGCGATACGCAAATTTACAGAGGGAACCGGCAAACTTCGGTGTTTAGCGAATTGCTCCAGGAGCTCTACGTTAAAATACGAAGTTTTGTAAAAATGACCCTAACAGAGCAAAATTTTAAGGAGACAACCAAGGGCCACACACAAGAACATATTGGGGAAAACGTAGCCCAGACATGTGGCAAAAAGTATGGGAAGACGCTGCAGGCAAATGTAACGCGTAACACAGAAAGCAACGCGGGGTCAGGAGAACCCGCACGCTGGCAGAAAGACGGGGTTAGCGACAACAAAAGGAACCCACGAGATATATTGAAAGGGAAAAGGCTGATTGCAGCAACCTGCACGACTATATGGAGGGAAATGAAGGGAAACCCTAAACCAAAAGGGGCTTACCTACAGAAGAAAGGGGGAATAGGGGCACATAACAGCGAAATTGGACGGAAATATTTTACACAGAACCTACAAATGGTACAATACGAATGTAAAATAAAAACAAGCTTGAACAAACGACATTGGACATTTAGCGAATTGCTCCAGGAGCTCTACGTAAAAATGCGAAGTTTTGTAAAAACGACCCCAGCAGGGAAATATTTTAGGAAGACAACCAAGGGTAGCACACGAAAACATATTGGGGAGGATGCAGCCCAGATGTGCTGCATAAAGGACGGGACGACACCACGGGCATATGTAACGCGTAACAAGGAGAACAGTGTGAAGACAGGAGAACATGCACGCTGGCAGAATGATAGGGACAATAACAACATAAGGAACCCACAAAGTATATTGAACAGGAAAAGGCTGACTACAACAACCTACACAACTATATGCAAGGGGATGAGGGGAAACCCTAAACCAAAGAGTACTTACCTACAGGAAAAGAGGGGAATAGGGGCACATAACAGCAA
>LGRX02008282.1:0-19982 GCA_001247695.2 Cymbomonas tetramitiformis | reverse complement strand
GCAGAATCCTCCTCTGCCCCAAACGCATCTCCCGCACGGCACGATGCTGCGGCCTATTTCCCACCCCTTCAAGAGTCGACGATGCATGGGACGCCCGGCGAAAAAACTGTTCGATGAAGCCCCCCTTATGCCTCTGCCTCGCTCACAACTGAGGCATCACGGGCACAAGAACAAACGTGGTGGGCTATTGGTCGGTATACATTCGCGGCGGGTAGCAAGCGTGGCCAGCCCCCGCTCTAACTGCGGCGAGCGCTTCCGCATCAAGCAGCGAACTTACACTCGGAAGTGGAAGAAAGGGAGAGAGAGAGTTCCCAGGCCTCGAGGAGAGGGCGCGCGGTCCAAGCCTCGAGGAGAGGGCGCGACTTGCCGACCGCGCGCCTTGCCGACCGCGCGACTTGCCGCCGTCGAAACCCTGTGTTTGCGGCAGGGCCGCACGTTCACTGTATCTTCAAGGGAACCGGCTTCCCGCAGTCCGCTGTGCCCGCCACGCGCATGCGGCTCGAGCCGTCGCGAGTTTCGTCTATTCTCAGCGCAGTGAACCTATGTCGCAGGCATGGCTGGCGGAGCTTCGGTCCCAGTGAGTGGGATGGTCGTCCGTGCAGGTGACGGATGTCGATGAGGAGTCCCGCAAGCTGGTTATGTCTGAGAAGCAGCATCTCATTTCGCGGTGCTTCGAGGAGTTCAGCGTCGGCAGCGTGTGCAAGGGAGTCGTTCGGTGCCGCCCAGTCCACCCGCTCAATTACCCCTCCACGCTTAACCCCACAGTTCGGCCTGCGCCCTCTCAGTTCGGCCGACCAGAGCAGGCTGGTCACGGCTGTGAGGAGGAGAGGCTGGCCAAGGCCGAGAAGCATATGCCTCGTCGGATCGCCGTGTGCTGTCGAACATGCGCGCGGCATGTTCAGTGCGAAGACGGCGACCTCCGCAACGATCCCTTGTCCCAGACTCTCGCTTTTTGGAGCATCGCCACCTGGCAACCACGAACAGTTTCTGTGCCAGCGCTCCAGAAGTCGTTGCCCCCCCTAGCCCAGAGCCGGCACCCAACCCTCTAGAGAGCCTGACCCTCACGCTATGACAAGGCTGTGACAAGGGCAAGGAGCCCTCAGCCCGCTGTCCAAGCTGAGAGGCCGCAGTCCGTAGCCCTCACAGTTCATTCCAGTTGAAGCGGCGTCCTGACCGAACCCTATGATAGTGACTCTTGCCGTGCCAGTCACTGCCGGATCCCAAAACGTGTGGCTCGGCGCATCGGGTCATTCTGCTGGTGAAGATGTATGCGCAGCAGCTCACACTTCGTCAGCAGGCTAGGCTTTTCCGCTGAGGCGGCCCGCACTATATGGGAGACATTGTTGCTGCAAGATTGTGAGGGTGGGGGGCTTCCCTGGGCGTGGGCGCAGGTCAGTCACCGACTTTGGGGCGTTCGTAGATCTTTGCGACGCCGATGGTGTCAGCCACGGCATTGAAGGGTCAGCGTCAGGGCCCCTTTCGCTTCATTCCTGTCCCTTGTCTTACTCTCTTCCTACCCCTCCTCACCTCCACTGATGACAATCAGGCACTACCGTCTTTGGACCTGCATGCAACATATCTTCGCTCCACGCACGGCAGCACCTCCCACACGGGGAGCGCCTAAAGTCCATCCGCCGTGGATGCGTTTTGCGCAGGTTGATTCACGTCTCTGAGCTCTCCTGGGACCGCGTGAATCATCCGCGCGAGTGTGTGAAAAAGTCAGACATCTTAGATGTGAAGGTGCCCTCCCGCCGCCTGCTTCCTCGCCTCTATTTGATCCCCTCGGTGTCCTTGGTCAGAGCAGCGCAGCCTGCGGCCAGAACACTGGTCGAGCAGCGCATGGCAGGTGCACGGCAGATGCCTCACAGCTCCAGTTTGCCGGGCCCGAGTATCCGGCGGACCCGAAGGGAGCTAGGAGCTAGACCCCCTGCCGCGGTCCGGGGCTGAGTGTTGCGAGTAGGCGGCCGCGGGTACACTCAGCCGGCAACTGCCGCGGGTCTAGAGGCACGGGCGCAAGTGGCCATTCTCAGTGCCTTGGTTTGGACATTTCGGGGGGCTCGGCGGGCCGTGGGATAGACCGGGCGATGTTGGATGTGGCCCTCGGGCTGTCCAAATGCTACGCATGGTGGCCGCTCGCGCCAGAGACTTGGCAGTTACGGGCTTGGCCTCCGCGCCTCGAAGTGTGAGGGCAAGCCGGCTGGTGCAGGCTGGCTGCAGCGGGCGCGCGGGGCCGTCTCGGACGCTGCTCAGGTGGCTTGGTGAGGCGTGCGGCGGTCTCGGGTCTCCCCGGAGGTTCCAAATAGATGCCCGGATCTGTGCGACGATTCCCTTGGATTTCCAGTGCAGTGACACCGGACGATATGAAAAGTAGAAGTTTGCTGTTGCACGTCGCTCGATACAATGTCGGGTGGGCATCATTCGCTGGTTTAAGCATTGCGACGCACGCTAGTGCACGCTCAGAGAGAGCTGCACCAGAATCTGAGCAACCGCCAGCTCAGCGCATCTGTACCCAATCCAGGCGTGTGTTGGCTCGACTGAGATCGGATCTCATTGGCGACGCTGCGCAAAAGCGATTGAAGGAATAAGAAGCAGACAGCGCGATCCACATCCCAGAAAGCTGCTGTTGCACCATGCTCAGAGGGCCACTTAGTCTTGGGTCTCTGCTTGCGGTTGGCCGAGTGGTTCACCAGTTGCCGCTGCTGGCAGGCCACGGGAACCCTCAGGCTGCTTCCTGTGTACCAGCGAGAGTGGAGGTGGTGCCCCTGCCGGGCCTGCAAGGGCCGTCTGAGGGAAGGGCATCTTTAAAGATACCTCCAAGCGGCTCGCCGGGTCTGCTGGGTGGCGCCCACCGCATCCTCCCAGAGACCGCGTGCGTCCAGAAGCTGTGCTGCCACCCAGCCACCGCCGCGTTCCCCGGGCGACGCACTTCTGTGTTCGGGTCAGCCACCAGCAAGGCACAAGTAGTGTTTTGCCAGGCGCCCCCTCTGCGAGCCCTACAGAGCCCCGCCCGAGGCAGCACCCTGGTCCTGCATTATTTATAATGAATATAAATATATATTCATTATGAATATATAATATATAATGACCATGAACGACGCTGACAGTGTCATAATCCTGCTCTACCATTCGCGGTTCGTTTGTTTAAGGTAAGGTATGCAAGGTAAAGTAAGTAATTTGCTTTGTCCTAGATCCCGCCCTCTGAGCTCGGTCACAAGGGGTCAGTGGCCTCTAAGAGGGAGTCCTTAGATGTTAGAGCGAGGCCGCTTGGCTGACCACACTTGCATTATTGGGCGGCCACAGCGCTCGGGTCCAGTCCTTGATTCCTTAAACGTTGATCTGCATCCATTTCCCGCCAGATGTCTTGAAGGCCGTTGATCTGCATCCACATCCCGCCAGATGTCTTGAAGGCCGTTGATCTGCATCCACATCCCGCCAGATGTCTGGAAGGCTTCTCCAAGAGGCGCGGCGCCTATCCTTTCATCCTCGTCTGTGCCCTCTTCAACACCTCCCACTACCTGCTGGGGGGTTTGGGCCAAGGCGTGCACCCCACACGGTCCCCATGCCTCCGGATTCCACAGCCCCCACCACGCTGTGCGATGCAAGGCTGCACAGTCCGCCTTTTCACCAGTCCTCGCGAGTCTCTTCGCCCCGAGTCCCGAGCCCTGTCCACCAGAGCCAAATCTGACCAGCCTCCATGCCCTTCCCCCACCAACACCTCTGTGCTGAATGCACAGTGGCTACCATTGGTTACCGTGGCTGCTGCACTGCTATCTGGGCAGCTTTGTTTGGAGTGTCCATCACCTGTCCCTACGTGGCAGGTGCAGTGCCAACCACCTGTTCTACGTGGCGGGTGCAGTGCCCATCACCTGTCCTACGTGGCGGGTGCAGTGTCCATCACCTGTCCTACGTGGCAGGTGCAGAACTGGCCAGCTTTCTTTCGGCCAGGTCCACGTCGAGCCACGCACCTCGGCTAGAGGCCCGTACGCCATGCCGTCGGCCGCGCTGCCATTTCGACCGTGTGCGCGTAGGTAAATACCCCAGCCCCGGCTCTGCTGGGTAGATGTGTCTTTCATCCACCGGGGTGATGGCAAGCTTGCCTCGATCACCGTGCCTGCGACCAATCCGTGTACTTGGCTTGTGGTGATTGGGCCTAATGGCGCTCCTCGCATCCCTCAGGCCCATCACCAGGCTGCGCTCACCTCGGACCGATGACACCCAGCGCGATGTCCCGCGGAGTCTCCCGTCTTGTATTCACACGTCGCCGCTTTGCTCCCATGACGACAGGCCAGCAACTGTTATTCGCGAATTGGACATGACGCGTGCTTCACTGCTGACCGAACTGCGGAGTATCATGCCACATCCAGGCCGCACCATGTAGCTGCGTGTGCCGATTTTGATGGTAGGGTGATGGCAGGGCTAATGTGGGCTGATGTGGCTCGCACTACAAAGGATACCGAAACGTATCGAGCGTCTCGGCCTCTTCCACGCTTGGAGCATGTCTCCAGTCAAAACACGGAATCAAATGTACTTATGATAGCGTGCAGGCCAGAAATGAGTGCCTGAAATGTTGGGGGTGTTTTAATCTGAGCAGATCATCAGCTTAGATAGAGAAAGGATGCGGATTGGGCTATCCTTGCGGCAAATGAAGGTTTGTGGCTGCGCTCAGATCCTTTTGTTGTGGGTGCTAAGCGTCGATGATGGTATATGCTGAAGAAGTATTCCTGACCGCGCTAAACTCTGGGCATGCACCACGTGGCGAGAGGGTCTGCACGGCGGGTAACGGGCAATCTGTAATGTCTAATAATCTCGGGGCCTCGGCTCGGGGCAGGCGGACCCACTGCTCGAGACGCTCGATACGTTGATGCCGGTGGAAGATACTGCAGAAGAGGTGGGCCGAGTCTGCCTCGAGTCTCCCCCGATCTGACGGGCGCGCCCTCCTGTCAAAAGAGCCTTGATGAAGAGGGCTGAGGTCATATCAGGTGTATGCTACGCGTTGCTCTGCGATTGCACATTCGCACGATACACATCGGTCCTGTCTGGAATGCGGCATTTGGACGGGAGTCTGCGGCATCAAATTCGATGGTTGTATTTCTCCGCTCGCTCTCCACTCGTCTCTGCCGCTTCGGAAAATAGGATGGTGCCGAGCTCGTTGCGATCCGAGCGCGCGGGAACATATGGTAACCGCTGCGGGTTTGTGTACGGTGCGAACTAATCGTGCACAGGGCCGAGCATGCCGTTAGCCTGTGTGCCCCTCGCGGCTCGCTTGAATGAGCAGCCCAATCCGGCGTCGCGGGAGGCTCTCCTTCAAAACGCGTCAGTGCGATGTTCTTGCGGCAAGGGGAGGTGTGGTGTCAGTGGAAGAGATGGCGGGTAAAGTGCGCGGCTCCTCGGTGTTGGCTAAAAAGTGGATGGGGGCGATGCTTGGGCGGAACAGGACGTGGGCAGCTTGACTCCTTTACCCGGGCTAGCAGAGCTACTCGAGGCGCTGCTGCAAGAGCCTGGGATAGAGGCGGTGGTTCCCGGGAGACAAGCGAAGGAGAGCCGTGTGTACTCCCAGGTGAGTGCCCAAGAAGCCTCGCTGACCCGAGCCGAAGCCCCTCGGTATTGTCACGGGGAAGCCCGCTGTTGATGGACGAGAGCTTGCTTACGAGAGCTTGCTTTCCCATGGGCAAGTGCTGCTGTAGCAGTTTCTCTTGAGAAATCTGAGGCGTTGAGGAAATGCTTGGAGAGATCGATGGTCGCCGCTTACGAGCTGCGAGACGTCGTGATGAGACGTGTTCTGTTCAAACCACTTTTGTCACAGATCGCATAAATGCCACAGGAACAATAGCATTAGTGAGCTAGGTGAAGGGAAGATGAGGGAATGCGGCTGAGAGCCAATGCATGGCATCAGAGGTGATGACCAGTGCGAAGCCTCGGGAGGTGACGCATTGAGGAACGGTTTATTTCAGGATCTGGAACTGTGGCTCACGAGCATTGCGGTGGAAGATGGCTACAACCTTCTGGCGAGGGTAGGGCGGCAGGTGCGTGGCGCTTTACCATGTTGAGCCCCTGCATTCTAGGGCCGGGCGCGGGCTCACGGCTGTATAGCTGCAGCCTCTACCCATCCTGCACAAATGTCTTCCCGCTGCTGATTTGGCCATCCACACTCCTTCAACCCTAACCGCAGCATCCACATCGGATCCCCACATGGCTGTCCCCTCCTCTGCTATTTACAATATCTCCAACTTGATTTTCCCCCAACTTCAGTCTGGAATGATAACGGGCAACTGGGTTTCAGCCCTTTTACATCATGCAGTATTTATAGTCATTTGTTTCTGCCTCATTAGCCTATGTGGCTGCCGTTGACGCAATGCAGCATTGCAGTGGGGAAAGGGAGGATGATGCCAGTTTTTTTATGGGGGGAATGAGACAGGTACAAGAGGTACATGTGGTAACAGACTTGGATCGAGATGCCATAAAGAACACGGTGAAGAACGTGTCGTCGAAAGTCATTTAAACAATGCACGCGGCAATGAGGAGGGCCATCTACATATTTCGAATGATCGGCGTAAGGATACATACAAGATCATTGCAGTTCTAGAAGGCACGATACTCATAAGATCCGCTATACTGACCATGACTGCTTAGTCATTGCCAGATCAACAGGGACGATCAGAGAAGGAAAGCATAGCGCTGCACTGAGATTTCATTGCTGCGTCACCGTGATTAAGTCGTCGCGAAAGTTGCACACAAATCACAGATTGGTAATGGAATGAGCATGGCATCATGTGCTTTTGGCAAGACCCAGGGATGGTCCTAGCATGAAGCATTAATAAATGCACAAGAAGTGTGATTAGCTGGGAAGTCATTTTAGAACGATTTTTGCTTGACATTTATTTATAGCTTCCATCTTCAATGACATAGTTTTTCTCAGCAGAGACACATGTGCTGAAGCAAGATGTTCCGATCATCTGAATTCAATCGATGCATACTTTTCAATAGTGTCGTTGGGATTAGCGAGTCCAACATGGATGGGCATGATCTATGGCATACACACTGTGCTTTTTGCATTCACAATCGTTGCCTTTCGTTGCTTTCGTCGTTATGTGGAGAATGGCAGCGAAATAAAGGTAACGTATAGCATGAGTATGACTTTTACCACGGGGTTTGAGCTGCATGATATTAATGTCCACATCGGTCGATCAAATCCACAAACAATATATCACACCTGATCGTTCATCGTACCTGGTAGCGTATCGTACCTGACCGTACATTGTACCTAGTTGCGCATATCGTACCACAATATGTCCGGGAGTGAGGGCCCTACTTACGACAAAAAATTGTACCTCCAAAAAAATGGCATTGCCCCTGCCCGTATTTATACCCGACACAGATCTCGTATGATTCCAGCGAGGGAATCTTTGGAGGTGACCACTTCATTTTTGTATCCAAAAATCCGATGCGACTCGTCCTAGCACTCGCGTCAAGGCACGCAAGCTTGCCAACGCTCTACTAAAAAATCACAGATTCGCTATATTGGCAAAATATTGGTGCATCAGACGTCAATGTTGACGTTATTTTCGAGTTCTCCGTGAAATTCGAAGGTATATAGCGTCTTGAAACTTCTCTATCCGTTGATTTTACGGATTGTTGTCTTTTCCCTTGTAAACCCTATTTATTTGCCACTGAAAATTCACAGATTTGCAGCGCGTTTCCTGGCACAATATTGGCGCGTCGGACGTCAATCTTGACGTGAGTTTTGTGTTCTTCGCGAATTCTGAGGTAACGTACTTCTTGAAACTTCCCTTGCCGCTGACTTTTCGGAATGAAGTGTTTCCCTTTAGCATCATATATGCCTTTGGCCACTGAAAATTCACAGTTTCGCTGCGGGTTTTCAGGCATAATACGTGCGCATCGGAGGTCAATTTTAACGCGATGTTCGTTTCCCCCGCGAAATTCTAAGGTAACATGCTTCTTGGACCTTCCCATGCCGCCGATTTTTCATAAGGAAGTCGTTTCCCTTAGAATTTGGCCTTTTTAAAATCAAAGTTTCGCTGCGCGTTCACAGGCACGATATTCGCGCATCGGATGTCAAGTTTGACGTAATTTTCGTGTTCCTCGCGAAATTCTACGGTTACATGCCTCTTGCACCTTCCCTTTCCGCCCAGTATTCCGAAATAAGTCTTTTCTCTTTGAAACCTTATCCCTTTGGCCACTGAAACTTCACAGTTTCGCTGCGCGTTTTCAGGTACAATATTCGCGCATCGGAGTTCAAGCTTGACGTGATTTTCGCGTTCCTCGTGAAACTCTAAAGTAACATGCTCCTTGCACCTTCCATTGCCGCTGAATTTTCGTAATGAAGTCTATTCCCTTTCACACCCTATTCCTTTGGTCACTCATAATTCACAGATTCGCTGCGCGTTTACAGGCACGATATTCGCGCATCGGAGGTCAAGTTTGACGACATATTCGTGTTTCCCGCGAATTTCTATGGTTTCATGCCACTTGCAACTACCCTTTGCGCCCATTTTTTGTTATAAAGTGTTTTCACTTTCTTGCACCATATTCCCTTGTCCATAAAAAAATCAAATTTCAGGCACAATCTTTGCACTTATTAGCTTCAAATATTTGCCCTTCATCCCTTCCCACATTTTGTAAGCTTTTCTCCGAGGAGTTAACTTATTGACTTTGTTGTTTCATGTCGTATCATGATTTAGCAGCCTCTATATAACAGGATCAAGATGGATCAACGAGGATCTTCAAGCTCTAAGGTATGCCTTAACTTTAGTTACTTTTGTTTCAATATGTTTTTTGAAGTATGATACTTCACCACAACGGTTAACAAAGTAAATAGTGAAATTTCGTACCTATAATATTATTCTATGACTACTGTTAACAAAGTGAATAGTTGAATTCACAAGTTGCATATTCTCATATGTGCCTTACAAACTTCTGCCACACTGTTCTCATATAGCATATGTTGCATAGTCTCATATAGCATAGCTTTGAGCGAAGCCTTAGATATATTTTTGCCATGGTGCTCTTATTCATGTTGCAACTTTCATCTTGCAACTTTCGTCCTTCGCGAAACCACTTTTTCTGGAAAATAAGAGTTCCCACCCAAACTACGACAAAGCGAGCACCAATAATATTATCACTTATAATATTTACTTTATCAACGTCTTGTGAAAGCTTCAATATATTTGTGACTCTTGGAACATGATTATATGCAAGCTTATAGCAAACCACCCGAAATACCCCAAAGCGGCATCTCCATAATGTTGCATTTCTCACCACAAGTACCGTCATCGCATACTACTTTCGTGATGTACCTCTGCAGGCATGGAATGGACTTTTGTAGGTACAATCATGATTTGTGTAGGTGCAAACATGATTTCTGTATGCATGGAAGCGACTTTTGTAGGTACAAAAATTATTTTTGTAGGCATGGAAGTAATTTGTGTTAGCATGGAAGTAATTTTTGTAGACTGTACAAAAATTACTTTGGTAGGCATGGAAGTAATTTTTGTAGGTACAAAAATGACTTTTGTAGGCACAAAAGTGACTTTTGTAGGTACAAAAATGACTTTTGTAGGCATGGTCGAGTGATGTATGTAGGTACCAAAACGATTTTTTGCAGGCATGGAACTGATTTTTGTAGGTACCAAAATGATTTTTGTAGGTATGGAACTGATTTTTGTAGATGCAAAAAATATTTTGTGGGCATACAACTATCTTTCGTAGGTTCAAAAATGATTTTTGTAGGCATGGAATTGATTTTTGTTAGCTTAGGGCTCAGCTCCGCCCCGATCTTAGATCGGCGGTTAAGCTTAGCTCTCACCTCAGCTCACCTCCCAGCCGAGCTCAGAGCTTTGAGCTTTAACAAAGCTCTCTTAGCTCAACTCAAAGCTCTCTCGGAGCTCATCTGACTCGGCTCAAGGCTCAACTAGGGTCACAACTCAACTAGGCTCACAACTCAGTTCGCAACTCTACTCGGCTCACAACTCGGCTCGGCCTACATCTCAGCTTGGGTCACTGACAACTCAAATCAATCAGCTCACGGCTCATAGCTCAACGCAAAGCTTAGCTCAAAGCTTAGCTCAAAGCTTAGCTCAAAGCTTAGCTCAAAGCTCGGCTCAAAGCTCGGTTCACAGCTCTTATCAAAGCTCGACGATTCCCTTTGATTTCAGCCTAGAGCTCAACTCAGAGCTCGGCTCGGGGCTCAGCTTAGGCATGTGGCACACGTGGGTGGTACGTTTATGCATAATTTGACGATTTTCGGAGGGCTGACATTTAGAAGTGTTAGAAGGTTGGAGAAGTTTGGAGAAGGTTTGGCAACTCAAAAATGTAAATATTTGACATTTCGGGTTTTGGAGTAGCTGTGGGCCATTTCGTTTACCAAATACCAGGGAATCAAGTCGTGCACATGGAATGCTCGCGCGACACATTAATAGGTTCGTAAAAGGCCATGACACTTTTAGGAAGGTGCAACATGATAATAGAAGGCAGTAGGAAGTTGCATAGCCAAGATTTTAGGGTTTTAGGGCTGCTGGCGGGGTGGGGTGGGTGAAATATTAGCTGTGAGAGGGGGTTCTGCGTATGCGGGGTCCGCTATAAAGTGCACAATTTCGGGAAATGATGATAGTATACGGTTTGATATTTTTGGAGAAGTTTGGAGAAGGTTTGAACAAACTCGAAAATGTAAAATTTTGACGTTTAGGGTTTTGGAGTAGTCGTGCGGGGCCATTTTGGTCACTGTAAATAACAAGCAACCGTGTTTTGCACTTGCCCTACAAATTTAGGAATCGTAGGTAGGGCCATGTTTGCCTTGTATCTACCTTGTGTCTGGATGGCCAAAAACCACGACCAGACATGGCCATGTTTAGTCAGTTTTTCAGCGGCGCAACACAACCCAAGTAAGGCCATGTTTGGTCGTGGTTTTTGGCCTTACTTACCCCTTACTTACCTTGTACCTACCCAATGTCTAACGCACCATACGTACGCACGTGAATGCATGAATCACTTAGACATTGGGTAGATACAAGGTAAGTATGGCCATGTTTATACATAAACAAGGTAAGTAGGGCCCTACCTATCATGTATCTGTACTCAAGTACAAGGTAAGTATGGCCATGTTTATACATAAACAAGGGTAAGTAGGGCCCTACCTATCATGTATCTATATCCAAGTACAAGGTAAGTATGGCCATGTTTATACATAAACAAGGGTAAGTATGGCCTTACCTATCATGTGTTTATTCTCAAGTAATGATCAAACATGGCCATGTTTATTCATAAACAAGGGTAAGTATGGCCTTACCTATCATGTGTTTATTCTCAAGTACTGATCAAACATGGCCATGTATATATCTACCGCATATCGAATACGATGTAAACATGGCCATATCTACATAGATATTCGGTCTTTCAACGAATAACAAACACATATTAATGATATGCTTTAACACACACATATTGGATATGCTATGTATGCGTTGCATACTAAGTTTCAATATGTTGCATGCACAACATATTGAAACTTAGTATGCATACCGCAAGTTGGGATGCACTATACTTCCTAGTTGATGCTTTCGTGCTTTGAAAAGTATGCATGTGATATGTGAAAATGCGACAAGGCAATAGCAATTGCTATTCGAAACTATTTTTTACTCGCTACGTAACTACATGCTCAATACGATAGGACACACGAATGCAAACAAGCATGGGTTCTAACGCACAAATGAATACATTATGCAATACAGTTAATACAAACCAATATCGCGTAAGTACTATATTTTCTAATCTACTCCCTAAATATTCACTACATTACTATTTCAAATCCTACTTGAAAACTATTTCGTAAAATACAAACAATAAGCCTATCTACAATCTACAACGCGAGTGTTGGCGTCGTTGATGAGCACGTGCCTTGCTCCTCATAAAATTTCAGCCATCCTATATCAAAGGACAAGGAACCAATCGTTAGTAAATCTGGAGAAAAAAAAACAAGCACGCAAACGAAAACAATTCAAAGACAAGGGGTCAAAGGAGAATAGAAGTCGAAGGCGATGGAGTCGTTCGTGGGTTGAATCGCGTTTTCGCCGGTCCAACTCACGAGTCAATCTGAAAAATAGCGCCAACGAAAAAGAGGTTAGTAACGAGGGAAAAAAGGGGGAAAAAATAAGAAGAAAGTTAAGGAGAGTGAAAGTTTAGAGGGGGTGAGTTGGATTCGAACCAACCAAATCTAGTCCAAAGGACTAGCGGGAAAAATCTCCCGTTCACCCCATGTAAACGTTCAATACGCGCAGATCTAACTACATCTGCGCGTAAAAAACACTACGGCACTAGTACTTGCACGCAGGAGAAAATATGAAAAAGCAAGAATGAATTCAGAAGCAACGCATGGAAACAAAAGCAAAAGCGCAAGCAGAATTTTGTACAGTGCAGACAGGCACTGCACTGTACAGATGGTCAACGAGAAGAGGAGGAATTTCGAACTCCAACGTTTACAAGTACCGTGACTGACAACTCGAACTGTGCACTGTACAAGTATGGTGACATGACATGACGTCTACGGTGACACGCGGTCACCTCTGCCATCGGCTATCGCAATGTCGCATGTCAACGTGCTATCAGATATCGAGCTATCTGAGTTGGCATGCATGCGCGGCACATGAGTATGTTGCTACAAGGCCAATGGCAAGTTTGTGAAGGTGAACCATGCTAGTAGAAGGCACTAGAAAGTTGCATAGCCCATATTTTATTGTTATCGGGTTGCTGGCGGGGCCGTGTGGGAGAGATACTAGCTGTGAGAGCGGAGGTTTTATTATGTATGGGCTATGGGGCGGGGCACTATAAAGTGCATGATTCCGGGAAATGTTATTATATGACTTAATATTTTTGGAGAGCATTGGAGAAGGTTCGTAGAAACAAAATAATGCAATATTTTGATATTTTAGGTTTTTGAGTAGCCGCGCGGGGCCAATTTGTTCGCTGCAAATATCAGGATGCCATGTTATGCACACGGGAGATGTTTTGAAAAGAGCAATTCACTATGCAAGTGCGGTTCCATGTTCATATTTCCATGTTCATATACAACCTGATGTATGGATACTTGCAAGTGGCATTATGGTATACGGCAATTATTATCGTATGCAAAATTACAGCAAGTACGGTAGCACGAAGCACCAAGATACGGCTCTCGGGACAGCTCAATAGCACTTTCAGTTCTAAGGCAAACGATTTCTAAGCTAGCGCCTGTCGAACATCTCTTCCAAGGAAACACGTGAGCGTGAAGCCCCACGAGCAAGGTCCTGCAATTGAGGGCTGTTCCATTTATTGTCGCAGGGGGGGTGGAGGACATCTCTTTTTTGTCCGGAGGGAGAGTGGGGTGACATTATGATGCTTAACACTGCTTAACACTGTAGCTTGACCTCTAAAATAATGTCCGCTGGGGAGGAGGGGGTCATGTGCCATGAATTGTCCTCCACCCTCCCCCCCCGAGACAATAAATAGAATGTACGATCCGCGCCGGTGGAAAAGCTGCTGAGGTTGGGCGAGCTGCTGTGGTTGGGCGAGCAACTGCGGTTGCGCGAGCAGCTGGGGTTGCGCGAGGAGTTGCGGTGGTTGCTTGCGCGAGCAGCTGGGGTTGCGCGAGGAGCTGAGGTTGCGCGAGCAATTGTGGTTGCAGCTGGCGGATAGGCAGAATTGCTGAAGCTGCGAAAGCTGCTGGAGCTGCTGAAGTTTTTGCAACCGTTGAAGCTGCTGGAGTTCTTGCAACTGTTGAAGCTGCTGAGTCTGCAGCACTTGTTGAAGTTGCTGGGGCTGCAGCACCTGTTGAAGCTGCTGGGGCTGCAGCACCTGTTGAAGCTGCTGGAGCTGCTGCATCTGTTGAAGCTGCTGGAGCTGCTGCATCTGTTGAAGCTGCTGGGGCAGCTGCACCTGTTGAAGCTGAGACTGACTGTGGGAGTTGCTGCAGCTGCAGGGGCTGCTGCATCTGTTGAAGCTGCTGGAGCGGTTGCGCCTGTTGAAGCTGAGAATGGGACTGCGGGAGTTGCTGCAGCTGCAGGCTGGGGCTGCTGCAACTGTTGAAGCTGATGGGGCGGCTGCAGCTGTTGATGCTGCTGGGGCTGCACCACCTGTTGAAGCTGCTGGGGCTGCACCACCTGTTGAAGCTGCTGGGGCTGCAACACCTGATGAACCGCTGAGACTGGGACTGTGGGAGTTGCTGCAACTGCTGGGCCAGGTGGAGTTCCTCCTGCTGCTGGGCCTGCGGGACGTCCTGAGGAACGAGCCGAGGGGAGGTTGCTTCCGGACGACCTGAGATCAGAGATTGTAGCGGGGGCACCATCTGCACCCCTTCGGAGACACGGACTCCACCCCCCGTCCCTTGCTCCGTCGTGGGCGTCGCCGACACCGCAGGTGCCGCTTGCGAATCCTCGGAGGCCGGCACCTGCGCCATGAGCGTCTCCAAACTACAGTAATCACTCACCTTTAAGAAAACCGGAGATTTGGGGTCAGCCAGCTAATTCCACCAACTTGCGTGCCCCCCCCCCGCCGCCCGAGCGTCCTATGGAATCGGTAAGAATTAGCAAGTATTTTCTTTTAATCAGCCAGCAATTCTCTTAAAAGTCCAATGATAAACACTTAAAAAGGCGACATTTTCAAAATTTTCCGCCTGCGGCGCCAGCACCCATATTTCTTATTTTCGAGGATTCCATAGCTCAAAAAAACCAGCCAGCTTTTCTCGACAACTTCGGTACCCCCCCCCCCAAAAGCTGGCTGGTTTCTTATCGCCGGGTTTTCTTAAAGGTGAGTGATTACTGTAGTGCGCTCCAGCTCTAAGCGCCGGTCCAGTGCGCTCGGTTGTCTCTGCTCCAACGCTTCCAAGCTCCGACGTCCGACCAAACTCCTCTCGCTGCCTCCTCAACAGCTCCTCCATCTGTTCACTCGTCACGCCCACCTGCACATGTCCACTTCTTCCTTCCTCTAACACCTGCGCCGATCCTTACAGCTCAATTTGTGGGACCGCCGGCACCCCACTGCCGACACTTGATGCCTATTACCCACAGCTTAAGGTAGCTAGGAGGTTCGTGCGTTCGTCCCAGCAAGTCGGGATCTCGCTCGCATCGAAGTCGTACCAACCTGTCACTTTCGGACAGGCTCTCCGCGTCTCCGAAAGGCGTTCTCCGCGAACAAGCTGTTCAAGTCTTTGAAGGTTTTGCTTTTTCTCCTCGTTGCCTGCATAAGCAAAGGCGCAGAGTGACGGAAGCCAAAACCCCCACTTCACTTTGTTCGTGTCCAGATTCACCTCCAAGACCTCCACGAAATGCATAGGCATGGACACGGCGTTGTTCCCAGGCATACGGATAGTAAAGTTGCAGCGGTCGTTGCCCGCGGCCACGGCAACTGCGAAGCAGGGAAGATATCTTACCCCGATTGGCCGACCCCGGGCCGAACTGAGTCGCCAAAATGAGGCCCGGGCCGAAGAGGTGCCGAAAGAGAAATTGCTTTGGGGCCGAACCAATTTGGCGCAAACTTCAAAAAATTTGATGAAAATTTTGCGATTTTTGCATTTTCCCATACTTAAGATTGAAATTTTCGCGCCTGCGGCGGGCATTTTGTAGTTCGGACCGGGCGGACCGAAGGCGGGCCGAAAGAAATTTTGATTTGGGGTCGTACCAGCTCAACGGAAGATATTTTCCCTGTTGCGAAGCTTTTGCCCGCACTCTTCGCCAGCATGTCGATGGTATAGTCCGTAGGAAATGTTACGGAAGGCCAACGGTATGTCGTCGTCCGGGTCGTCCTCGTCCATCGAGACACCTGCAAACTGTCCAGTCGCCGCCTCCCGGAGGTGCGCGTTCTCCACCTGCTCCGCAATCTGGTTTGCACCCTCGTAAAAACAATCGTCGTCATGAGCGAAGCTGTCCGTAATAAGGGCGCCTGTCGGACCGATTACAGAGGCCGCTCGGAATAGCACTCGTGCCTTGTCACGCCCGCGCGGTTGCTGAGACTTCCCGGGTTGAGACTTGCTCTGTGGGGACGCCTTTGCCAATGGTGAGCTGCGTGCACGCTTGTCACATGGAGCTCGTGCTTGATCTCCCTGTGGCCAGGGAAGATATCTTCCTGGGATTGGCCGGCCCGGGGCCGTGTCACGGAGGCCCGGGCCGAAGGCGGGCCGAAGGAAAAGTTGCGGATGGGCCGAGTCGCATCGAGGGGAAAATCGATCATTTTCCAAAATTTCATCGATTTTTGACAAATTGTCATACTTAAAATTAAAATTTTGCGCCTGCGGCGGGCAATTTTGGGTTCGGGCCGAGACGGGCCGAAATGTGGCCGAAGTAAATTCTCAATGCGGGCCGAGTCACCTCCGCGGAAGATATCTACCCTGCCTGTGGCGCTGCAGCAGGGCAGAAGTCCGTCCTCTCCGTATGCCTTTCGGCCAGTTTTCGAGAAAACATTTATTTTTTCTTGTTTTGACATCTTTTTGCATACTTAAGGGTCAAAATTCTTTCGGCCAATCTTCCGCCAAACCCTCTTTTTGGGAGACTCTCGGCCAGGGGCCGGTCAATCGCGACAGGACTTCTCCCCTGCGCTGCAGGAGCATGGCATCCTCGGCCACCTGCGCGTGGCCCTGGTGCTGCCGGTGCCCGTGCCCGAGTGGGCATAGCCCCGTTGGTGTGCGGGCCTCGCGCAGCAGCTGGTTCTCGTCTCGCCTGTGTCGTGGCTGTTACAGCCCCGAGTGTTGGCGCCGCCCGCGCAGCTCCGCCGCCTTCGGAAGTTCTTGCAGGCTGCGCCTGCTCCGTAGACGTTTCACACCATATTTGGGTGTCCCAACATTATTTCTCATCATGGGTTTGGGCATGCACTTTGGGGGAAGAATAAATTTGAGCAGTGTGCTTTGGGTGGGTAATTTCGCTTACGTTTTCGTGGCATAGCGAGCGGCTGCGGAGCGGAAACTTACGAGAACGTGAACAGCAAGCAATATCGAATATGGTTCACAGTGATTATCATCGATGAGCATCACTGTGTATAATTAATATTATCCATTCATACAATGATCAATGGTAACACTCGACTGGTGCGGAGGCGGGCAATAAAAATTATGAGTAGTAGTCGTGATACTAGGCATCTTGTGATTAGTGCACGGGTCATCGAAGTCACGATTTGAGTAGTACAGTGACCACCCAAATCATGCCTTGGGTAGCACGGCAGCCCTCGAACTCATGTTTTGAATAGTACAAAAAATGCCTATTCAAGCGACTAATCATGAATACCGTAGTAGTCATGAAGAGCCTTGGCCGCAACACAATCTTGCCGACCGGATTCCCTGCTTTGCATAATAAATTGTGCAGTACTGAATTGGACAACTTAATAGTGGTAATAGGTAGAAAGGGCACGGCGCCCTGTAATAGCCCACTCAACTTATAATTGCGTTTTTTTCTGACTTAACCACGCCCACCCAACCAATATATAGGTGCCAAATAGACATGAGCTCATGGGATACGACCTCTAGAGTCCATCTGACGGCCCCAAAAAAATCGTGAAACAGTGGTCCTTGACATAGGACTACGCGTCTTTCTTGTCCTACCGCAAGGACTTCCGGGCAGTGGCCATACAGTAATCACCACTTTTAAGAAACCCGACATTAAGAAAGCAAACAATGTTGGGAGGGGGTGACGGTGCTCCTCTGACCTTTGACCCCGAGTAGTTTACTTCTGGTTCTGGCGGTACACCACTTTTCTAGTGGTGTGCTGAGATGTACTTTGACCTCAACTTGGTCTTCAATCTGGTTTATGCTTTTACTTTGACAACTTTGTATTCTTCAATCTGACTTGCTGGTGCAGACCTTTTCAGTAGTTTAGCAGGACACTCATTGCCTGTATGCTTTTGCTCTTGTACTAGCTAGAGGGTTCCAATTTGTGTATCAGAATGGCACAGTTGGATTAGCAGTTAGGACCTGTCACCCTAGCTCCTGCCCTAACAACTTACATTTCTGACTCTCCTAGCCAGTCACCACCCACAGTGCTGGGGTGGTGTGCTGGAATCTGTATAGGCAGCCCTGACTGGGAGTCCCGGTGCAGGCCCCTATGACAGACCCCTAGGCCAACACTGCACTGCTGACTGATCTGTAGGCTCGTGCTGTGACACACGCTGTGTCACAGGTAGGCTAGACTCCGTTACCGTTGCGAGACCGTTCGGGGTTCGTATATCTAGCTTAGGGTTTATATTATTAATAGAGTTTATCCAGACACAGTTCGAGACCCTCTGATATCTAGTGAACTAGGATATTCCGGTACGCTATACACACCACAACCCAAACGGTACCTATGTGACGCCACGGGTCCGGGGGCGCGTAGAGAGTGCTAACAGCCCTCTTAACACGCTCGGGCGCGCTCAACCGGATTTGGATCGCCCGGATTCGAATATCACATTTTCATCGTAAAAATCCGGATTTCCTTTTCGACATTACGCACTTAATGGGATTAAATCCCAATGTAAATCCGACACTGTCAGGATTATAAAAGCAAGCGCGCGCTCCGAGAAATGTTATGGGGTATCGTTGGAAAGGTCTTTCCAAGCCCTAATAGATGATGTAGCTAAACATTTCTCGCTTGCAGCGCTGCGTTTTTTATTTACATTTGAAGGATGTTTTCGGGGTATTAAATCCCACATGCTACCACTTTCAAAAGGAAATTGAACCAGTATTGATATGACTACTTTCCACGTGCATGCCACCATGACTTGTTTAATTGGGTATTTAATTTCCACGTCCAAAGAATAGTGCCGTATAGGCGCCACACGGCCCTTGTAACGTGACCCAAAGCTGTCTTGGAGAGTTCGGAGAGAGGAACAAAATCTTCTGCCACGTCTGCTCCACATCGTTCATCATACGATACGCTGCAAATTCGTTTCGCCCGTCAGATAGCCGCGTTTCGGACGGTGAGTAGCGCAAGTCTTCGTCGAGGCCTTCACCTACCATCGCACGAACGACGCTGTCGCTCAGATATTTAATCCGACCGATCGGTATGTTTCTCATGGAAAAATGATTATTTTAAGTGCATTCAGGGTGTGTTGAACGGAGGAATTAATTCGCGAAAATCCCTTTCAATAAAATCGCCACGCAGAATCAGACCCCATCCCCACCCCATAATCCATGACGATGACGATGCCACCCGAATGGTGTCATGTCATGGCATAATGATGCGTGAGGTCAATCACGCTGGAGAGTTTTCCAGTGTCGGTTTTTGCAGAATCGTGACCGTTTTTGCAATTTATGTCCGTTTTTGCAGTTCTTAACAGTGGGGAGTGTTTTTTCAACTTGCAACTTTCCAAACGCGATACGTACGATATGCCGAAGCGCAAGTCTAAGTACGAAGAGTTCAATGACGCTGAGATGCTTGCTTTGCATGCGGAACAGCGATCCAAACGACGAACTCGTGTTGCTCATGAAGCGAGTTTCTTGAATAACCCGTCCGCTTTTCATGAGTGCGTGGAGGTTGAATTCATCCCCGCCATCAAGCCGATCGACAAAGCGTGGACTAAGAAAGTATTTGATGATGTTCACGCGGATAAAAGCGCACGAGTAAAGCGCAATGTTGTTCCAAAAGAACAAGTGGCTTTACTCGTGGACAGCTTCAATCCGAAGAACTTCATGGCTGAGAAGAAGATCAAAAGTCGAACATTTGTCGACTTGTTTGCCGCGGGTTCGGAGATAAATCAAAACTTAAAACCAATTCTAGAAAGTCGTTTCGGAAGGGGTGAATTCAACTTCATTTCAGTGGACAGCGACACTCGCACCACTGAGGATTTCTGTTAATAAAGTGTTAAAAAGTGTTAATTATGTGTTAAAAAGTGTTAACGGGTAGGAACTGTTAATAGTGGTGTTATAAATCCCGGTGGTAGATAATGATTGGCTTGGGCGAAAGTTAAGGAATTATATAATTCATGTTAACAGATTGTTAACAGAATGTTAACAGAATGTTAAATTAACACAATTT
>LGRX02008280.1:0-30082 GCA_001247695.2 Cymbomonas tetramitiformis | reverse complement strand
GCTTTCCTTGCTGACCTGCTTCCGTGAGACACGGGCAGTGCACAGGAACGCGGGGACGAAACTCAAGTCTCCACTAACAGCTGCTTTCTACAATGATGCAGGTTCGCATCACGGCGGAAGCCGTGGTGCACATGGCCGCAGGGGAGTCTCTGACCGCACCTCTTCCCGTCAGTACATTCCGCCTCGTCGCACTAACCCTTTTAAGGGAATTGGCTCTGGTTACCGTGCAGGAGTCTTTCCCCGTAAGGGTGGTAAGACGGGCGGTAAGGGCAAGCAGAAATCCGGCAAAGGCAAGGGCAAGGGCAAGTCCCGTGTCGGCTTTGATCGGCAGACCCAGCAGTTCCGAGGGGAATGCTGGACCTGTGGGTCAAAGGGGCACAGGGCTGCCGACTGCCCGAAGCTGATGTCGGCTCATGCTTTCCACCTAGACCCGAAGCTGCTTGCGGAGCATGCTCGGACGGAGATCCTAGCCGCCCAGTTTCAGACTGCCTACGAGGAGTCTGAACAGGCACTAGAGTCCTTCTGTCTGTTGCACGGCACCCCAGCAGTTGTCGGGTACCAGGAGGACTCGTGCTCTGACAGTGAGAGTGAGGAGAGTTCTCACTCCGCCAGTCAGGAGCACGGGGACTCCGATGAGTCTGACGACGATGGGGACTGGGACGGCCTCTCCGAGGCTCAACAACAGGAGTGGGACCGCCTACAAGAACATGCGGAAGCCAAATTCCAAAAGTTCTGTGCACAGTCCGAGAAGGTCTCGCTGTCACTCGGAAGAGTGCACTTCGGGATGTTCCGGACCGGCACAGAACAGAAGGCTTGTGACCCCTTTCCCACTCCCCCCTACTTGCTGCCTGACATCCCTGCTTCTGCACCTGTCTCTGCACAGCATGATGCACCTCTCGAGGTGTCACAGCACTCACCACAGTCCACGGCTGCGGTGGTGCTCGCCTGTTGCAGAGAGTATCATTCCGGCCAGACACAGCAGACACCGCACGGGTCAGCTCTTGTGGATCATGCTCCGCAGGACCGAGCAGACTCGTCGGTGGTGTCTGCTAGACTGTTTGCAGCACAGTGTGAGTCACTATCCTCGCCCGTCCACCACACGCACACCGTCCCTGCACTCACAGAGACTTGTTCTCTGTTTGCAGGAATGACGGTGGTGCAGGGTGACAGTGAGGACAGTGACATGTACACGGCACCGGCACCCACCGAGCACTCTTCCCCACACCACACTCACAGTGCATCTTTGTTGAGGGAGGGGTCACGGAGCAGTGCGGTGCCCCCGCCTGCTTCCCCCCTGTCTGCTCCAGGGAAATCCCTGGAGCAGGTTCACTGGGAGCGGGTGTGGGAGGAGGACTACAGGTCCCCTACCGTTTGCCACGGTAACCTTTTGCCATCAAAGAGTTCACTAGGAGCTAGGGGTGTAGCCCCTCTGGTGACGCCCTCGCCACCTGGCCCCCCTGACTTGTTGCTGTCTGATGCAGGCTCTGCCGTGTCAGTGTCCCCACCAGCCAGTGAGCACCGGGTGCACACTGGGGGCACTGACACGGCCCCAAACTTTAACTCAATCAATCTTGGAGGTCGCCCTACAGAAGGGAGTCTCTCCCCCTCTTTCCTTCAGCAGTGTCCTCCTGTCCCCGCTCCGGTCCATGAGTCGCTTGACCTGACTAGTGACACGCACATGTCTGACACACAGGCACCACCTCCACCGCCACGGCGTGTCGGTAGAGGTGGTGTATCTATCTTCCGGTGTGCATTCATGTCCTTTGCCCTGTTCACTTGCTTCCTGGCAAGTGCTTCGGCGGAGGCCCTCTCAGCCGCAGCACCTGTTCAGGGAGTGTGGTACGGATTGACATTGTGTCAACCGGGGGGGGGAGATGGGAGGTGGGAAAAGCAGTACTGCAGTCAGTCAGTACAGTCAATCAGTCCAGTCAGTCCAGTCAGTCCAGTCAGTTTGGTCTGGGGATGGTGGTTTATCCGATGGTGGCTTACCTGATGGTGGCACTGGTATCACTCCTGATTGGTCTGCCACCCGGCAGTGTTCCTCTGGTGATGGTTCTGGGTATTCCTCTGGTGATGGTTCTGGGTACTCCTCTGGTTCCGACTGGTATTGGCAGTATGACTCTGGTCAGCACCGCCACTATGGTTCTCCTCGTGGCTCCGACGGTTCCCCACCAGACAGCTCAGCCCAGATCTGTCTCCTTCAGGCGCTTGAGAAGCGGCGCCAGAGGTACAAAGCAGTATCAGCTCTGCTCCTGACAGCCTTCCTTGGCATAGTCCTGACATGTCTCTACCAGAGTGTCTATGAGGAGTTCCTCGTCGAGGCTCACTTTGAGGCTGGTCACCACCTGTCACCGATCTCCGCTGTCTGCAGCCCTGTGACTCAGACCTCGCTCTACGGCGCCATGCAGTATGTAGGCGACACAGCTCTGGAGATGTGTACCTGGTTTGGACTATTCTGTGCACCCCCTTCAGTCATCTTCTCCCAGGACCCCATGATACATCTGTACTCTATCACCGGTTCTGACACTGATGGCATTGTCTGTGACTCCGGTGCAACCGGCAATATCACCGGGTCCAGACACAGGATCACTGACCTTGACACCAGCAGGACCATATCCTTCAGTACAGTCATGACTGGACCCGCTTCACGGACTGATGGCACTGGCACACTGAGACTGATCGGCAGAGACATACTGACTGGTGACATTGATGAGTATAGCATTCCTGGCTGCCATTTCAAACACGGCGCCAAAACCCTCCTGTCAACCCGAGTTATGCTCCGGGAGGGTTTCTCATCACCTGACTTCATCAGTATGACATATACCCATCTTGACTCTGGCCGGATATACTCTATCATTGATGATGGCACAGACTATCTTTGGGCAGAGCCAGAGTCAGCAGATGTCAGCTTTCAGGCCTTTCAAGGCAATAAGAAGAGGCACAGATCAGGGGACCCATCCGACTGGATGTGGTCCAACAGTCAGTACAGTACCTGGGCTACTACTCATGGTTCTCCTATGGCTACGGCCAAGCTGGGGGAACCAGCCTTTGATGTCTCTATGTTCGGCGACTCTCTCCCAGTCGGAGAGGGCAACAATCATCCTGCTCTTCAGCACTATCACAGTCAGAACAGTATATTCTCCGTCCAGTTGACTGGTTATTACTTCTATGCTAATCCGCCATTCACTATATCTATTCTGGACCGCCTTTTCACTAAAGGCAATGCTGACTTTCCTCTGGACCCTCATAATACTGTATATTTCTGGATAGTTCCCTATATGCCATCTCACAGGATCTGGCATAAGACCTGTACTATGGAGGTATTACATATCTGGCCTACTGGTACTACGGGGTTATTCAGCTACCTTGAGCGGCACACCTACACCTCCACACACCCTCTCACCCCAGCTGGTTCTGACGGTGGACCTGGTCGGGCCTTCATCGATGGCACACCCTTTCCCATCTGCATCCTCTACCGAGACCGCCACACCCCGATCAGGGTCAGTCCTCCCCTTGAGCTGCATGATGCTCTCGGGCATGCCTCGATGACCCGTATCCTCCGTCTCTATGACATGCCAGGGGTAGACTTGGGCAGACCACAGTGTTCCAGAGCAGCTCTTGCTTCACTTACCACCTGCTCTCAGTGGTGTGCAGTCTGTGCTACGACGGGCCTCAAACAAAAATCAGCCCCGAGCAGAGACCGCCTCCGTACCAGTCAGCAGCAGCCAGCCCGGAAATGGGCCTCAGACATGACAGGCCCCATCTCACCCAGTGGCTACAATGGGCACAGATACCGTATCCACTTCATTGACATCTCCACCAGATACCTATTTGTGTTCACTGTTGCCTCTAAGGCAGACTACTATGTGTGTCTCCTGAGATTCATTGCCTATACCAGATCCCTCTCCTACGGCATTGATGAGCTATTCCTGTCCACCTCTACAGTCTCAGACACTGAGATGGTGCTGAGGACTGATTGTGCACCTGAGATGGCAGATGCCAAATGCCGGGCAGCTTACCAGCAGCATGGCATTATCCACCAGACCTCTTCTCCCACTGTCCATACGGACAATCCTTATGCGGAGAATGTCACTGGCATCCTGTCCCGTATGATCCGATCCATCCTCACAGCTTCTGGACTTGACCTCAGCTACTGGCCGCTTGCGGCTAAGCATGGTGCCTTGTTGTGGTCCATTACACCACACAAGGAAGTGGTGACTACCCCTATCCACACTATGACAGGTCATCACTTTCAGTACCGTCGTCTCCGTGCATTTGGTGCACACTGCTATGTGGTTATGGACAGTCAGCAGAGGAACAACAGACAGCCAGGCATCTCATCAAAACTTCAGAACAGATCATGGGCAGGCCGCATGGTTGGTATCTCTATCATGGGCTCTAATGCCTACAAGATCCTAGACACCTCCGACGGCACAGTACATCTTGTGGGCAAGCCACACTGGATACCTACCTATGAGCACCTGGGCAGATCCATGTCAGCATTCCCAGACACTATGGCAGCTGACAGAGAGGCTGATGCTACATTTATTAGGCCATCTCCCTTCTCAGAGACACTCGACTGTACCTATGCCCAGATCATTGAGATCAGCTCATACTACTGCACTTCCGACCGACAGTCTTACGGCTGTGTGCTTCTCTCTGTTCCGTCGAGGGACAATACCTGGACTGACGTGGTTCATTATGTCAAGTCCACACCCGACGGTACACACTACGGACACCTGCTGGTGTATGTCGCACACTATAGGAAGACCGTCTCGGTCAATGAGCACTATCCGATCTGGACAGCTGTCAGAGCCCGAGAGAGCCGCAGACATCCATCATATGGCGCTATCATCATCTCCACCGACAGAGGCAGCAGCACACCTTATGGTGTAATATTTGAGCCTACTCCAGAGTCTACCTACGGTTGGCATATGGACCTTCCTGCTACCCTCGTCAGCTTTCCGTCCACCCATGCCGCCGCCTTCCTTCCCTTCTCCGATGATCCCAGCAGAGATGTCCGCCCCGAGTACATTCCACAGCAGTACACCTCAGCTGACAGCTTCATCAGATCAGGACCCAGAGAGTTGGTGGTGCACATGTTCAATATTTCTGCACCCCAGCTCAAGCCAGTCCACGGTGTCAAGCAGGCACTTTCCACTCCAGAAGCAGTTCAGTGGCAGGAGGCTATGGATGCCGAAGTGGCTGGTTTGGCCGCCGACAATAAAATGGTCCCGGGACACCTTCCCTCGGGTACCAAAGGCCTGACCACTCTCTTTGTGTTCTCCAGACCCTTCAAACCAGACCCCTCAGCACCATCTGGCACACGGCAGATCTTCAAAACCAGACTGTGTGCCAATGGTAAGCAGACATACGGCTACCTTCCGTGGGAGACCACCTGTACCACACCTCAGCTTTATGCCTTCAGACTGGCCTTCATCTTCGGCAGCATCTTCAGTCTGAAGATGAGTCACTTCGATGTCTCCCAGGCCTTTATGAATGCTAAGCTGGATGTTCCAGTATGGGTATCATTTCCGGCTGGTTACACCTATCAGGGGTTCGGTGGTGCTTTACTGCACTATGCACTGTATGGCCTTAAGGTGGCTGGTGCTTCCTGGCAGAGACTGGTTAAGGTATTCATGCTCAGCTTTATGTTCGGCGAGGTGACATTCAGGCAGTCCTCTCATGATGACTGCATATATTTCATCTACACTGATTTGGTTAAGGCCATGTGTGTTGTCTATGTGGATGACTTCATTCTGGTCGCCAGTACAGAGCTTGAGGATGCCTTCTGGGCAGCTTTCAGAGCCAGGTTTCTGGCTAAGCATCTCGGAGAGGTCACCTCGGTTCTCCAGATGCGGGTCAGGCAGGATCAGGCTGGTATCTACCTTTGCCAGTCCAGACAGATCAAGGACTTAATGGCCAACAACAACATCACAGCTCATTCCTACAGAACACCTATGGACCCGAAGCTCATCATCAAGAAACCAGCAGATCCAGACCTATCCCTTGTCCCCAGTTACAGATCCATCCTCGGCTCACTGCTATGGCTGGCCCGTGGCTCACGACCTGACTGCTACTATCCCGTAATCTATCTGGCTCAGTTTGTATCATGCCCTTCTGAGGAGTCTATGAAGGCTCTGATCAGAATTGCGCAGTACATGGACAGCACGGCTCATTACTCTCTGGCATTCTACTACCCCGAGACTCCGGTCAAGGTCATCACCATGTTCTGTTATTCAGATGCTGACCTGGCTAGGGACTTAGAGAATGATGCCCGGTCCTATTCTGGCTCCGTGATATTTCTGGCTGGTATGATACTGCAGTGGCATTCAGGGAGGCAGACCATCACTGAGGTCTCCTCCACAGGGTCAGAGTATGTTGCAGCCAGTACAGCAGCTCAGCGGTTGGTATCACTGATGTTCATGCTCACTGAGATATTTGGTTCTATTACTCACCGCATTGATTCCCAGCAGCCCCTTGATTCCGATCTTGACCATGCTATTCAGTACCTTGACAGAGCAGCCACAGATATTCACTTTGACATGCCTTCCCTTCAGACTACCTCAGTGCTCAGGCGTCTGCTTGACAAACAAAACAAGCCAGCAGACGGCCTGACTTCAGTCCGCCCAAACTCTCCTACAATTCCTGATGAACTCAGTACAGATGAAATCACTCCCCTCAGATTCCAGAACAACCGGAACAGAGAATATATCAGTACAGCTTCAGCTCAGCCCCGCCTGGAGTTACCTATTCCCCTACTGCTGGATAATGATGCATGCAGATCTATTGTCGAGCATCACCTCCTCTCCGAGAAGGTGAAGCATGTGATTATCAGATTTCATGTCCTCCGAGACTTTGTCAGATTGAACTGGATTCAGTGTGCCAGAGTCCCATCAGCTCGGAACCTGGCAGACCCTTACACCAAACCAGTTCCTCCAGTCAAGGACATGCAGCCCTACTTCATTCAGATGTTCCAGCAATATATGGCCATGGGTAAGGCTCAGGCTGCAGTTATTCAGAAATGATTTACTGGTATTCAGAAAGCAGCAGCATGATCTGACTGTGAGTACCTTGCTTTCCTGTTTTCCCTGTTTTGGGTTGTTTGTGTAGCTAACTGTGCTTTGCAGGTACTGGCCTATATTCAAAGTTACTTATGGCTGGTTACTTTATGTTAGTTACTGTTTTACTTAGAAAATGAATCACTGTATTAGATAGAAAATGATGTGGCACTCATTGATAGATTTGTGTATATGGACATTGATATTCCGAGCTCACTCTATGGTATTAGCTACACTGCATTAGTCATGGTACCCTTACAGTGTCTGTTCCGACCGTGAGAGCCACCGCTGCTGTCAGTCATGATCTCTCTCTTCATTCTCCCTCTGCAGTAAGTCTTTCCGGTGACGGGCGGATCTGGACCTGCTTCGGCACTCCTTATCCTACCCCTGACGAAGCACCCCGGATAGCTTGCAGCCACGGTGTGTGACCTCCAGAGACATGACATATCACTATCCCCCGACAGCAGGGTGGCACCAGGGACAGATTACTGCCCGTGTCAGGACGTTGGGTCTACGGACCAGCTTTTCGGGGTTTTCAGCCCTGACACGGTGTGACTGCAGTTCCACCATTTCCATCATCTTTCTGGATTTTGGTTCTGGCACTGGATTAGTGGCATGTATCTTGGTTTGATTGGTTATTGGTCTGACCACCTCACTCGAGGTGGTGTGCTGGAGTTGACATTCAGTCCGAGCTCAGTCATCAGAGTTGTCATCACCGACCCGTCGTGACCGCAGTCATCACCGACGCGACCTGACCGCTGTCATCACCGATACGGCTCGACACCTCTGACTACTTCACTGACCCGATTGTCATCTCCTCTGATCGAGTTCGGTTGTCACATGAGACAGAGCACACTAGCTCATTTCGCATCACACTCAGCATACTAGAACTATATATATTATATCTTCTGTATGTTGAGAGAGATTCTGAGTGCGAAACCCTGAGCGTTGCAGTGCTTCCTGTTTGACCTGTCTGTTTACTGACTGGGTCTTCTCGCATCGCGGACCTCCGCGCGACGGACCCTGGAAAAATTCTCCTCGAGAAGATAGCTACTGCTTCGGCTGAAGACTTTACGCCCGAGGAAGTTTCTCTTAACAACAGGCTCTCCCTGTTTCTCGCCGAGCAGGAGCGTAGGCGAGTCCGCAGCCAGTATGCCGCTCATATCCAGGGCGCTGGTGCAGCCGACTACAGTGTCCACGCCAAGTTAGACGGAGCTCCTCTCGGCCCATGGTTCCACCCGCCGCGAGCTGCCGGGTGCCAGGATGATCCTCCGTGTATTCCTCCTCTGGTTCCTGAGGCTCAGTCTCTGGATCTCTGTACCGACTCATGTCTGTCTTCATTCTGCTGATGGCATCGAAATATCCTATCTGATCATACCGGGTCTGAGTGTCAGCATAACTTTTTAACCATGAAGGTATTTTGAATCTGCTGAAGTGATCATAAGAACCCAGAATGTCAAAGTACCAGTTAGTCGGATCTTGATCTATAGCTGGTATAGCTGGTTCTTCTGCCATCTAAAATAAAACACCACACCAACAAAACCTTCAAAATGGATGTGTGTGTGTGTGAGATATATATATATATATATCTGTATATTGTACATGTATTATATTTGTACATTAATATAATGAGGTGAAGTATATACATGGTTCCACCTTCTTCCCCCCTCAAGGAAGTGTGAATTCCATAGGCAGTTGTCAAGTGTCTATTACCTCATTAAGCAGCATGCAATCCTTATAGGAAGCAGCTGTACAGTTCTTGGGATGTTGCCCTACAGTTCTTGGGTTGTTGCCCAAATATTGGTCATGAATGTGCTGATTTCAGCATGACCAAAATGCCAAATATAATGTGGTTCACTAGTATTCAGTGGCATTTTAGGGTGTTATGGGTTACTGTGACCCTCATCACCTGCAGTGACCTTAGGGTGTTACATGGTATCAGTAACACCTAATTATAACAAATTTGAGCAGTATGAATGTTTCCTAAAGGAATAAATCAAAACTGCATTCAGCATGTCACTGCTTAGATACCACGTGATACTTGAGATGTACGTTACACCCCCAAGTTTTTACACGTGATTTTTAGGGTGTTACAGGGTGTTACAAGTGCTCACAAATTTTTGCATATACCATCGATAGGTGAAAAATTGGATCAGCACAAAAAATTAGACTTGAATTTTCATTTTCAAATCTAACGTGTGAGACTTTTACCTATTTCATTCCACCACTTTTTGACTTATAAGTCTCAGTGTGTATGAGCACTAGGTGTATACTATAATGTATACAGCTGTTACACCTCTGTAATATATCTCGCCTGAATACATGAAATGGAAATTGACATTTTTCATGTTGTTATGTGAAGATATATGTATGGTCAATATTTGGTACATTGGGTTTTACTGATTGAAACCCCTGACAAATAGACCAAACCCTAATGTAAATATGTAGGTGTATCAACAGTTAAGTACAGTCACTTAAGTGATAACTTGTCAGTTGATTTATTACTTACTTAGGATTGTCAACTCCTCAGATAACCTTAGCCAAAAGCTTAAGGCGAGATTACTCCTCGGTTCAGTCGCCTGTCAGTGGCTGTCGATCACGTTGCCCACCCACGAATGGGTGTGCTGGAGGTATGCTTTATCTCTTTGGATTCATGACAATACTCTGGATGGCATTACCATCCAGATACTAAGTAACTTGAGCAAATGCTCATAGTAACCTACAATTTACTTGGGCATATGGCGGTGCACTGAAAGAGTATCAAAATGATATCTTCAGATTCCAAGTAAATCAGAACAAAGCTCGAATAATGAATCAGAGCAGTGTCTGTGATAACCTCTAGTCTATCAGCTGTCAAGATGAATACTGATCTGTGAGATGTGTTACATGCATTTGAAGTGATCAGAACTGTATCAACTGTCAGAATGCAATGTAGACGATGGTGTTGCTCCAGCGATAGTGAAAAGGTATGGACAGTGTTCAGCAGTTACCAGCTGCATTGTGAACACTGTATACTGCCTTCGGGTCTGGAGATATTCTCCATCCAGCCCTTCAGCATGTGGTTTTATCCTGTTTACCTTAGCTATCGCCATCACTGACATCCAACACGCACATGTGTTTGTTGGATGGTATCTATATTATCATACATGTAGTTGATATTATAGTTGAGCATTTCACTTACCGAGTCAGTGAATGTCATTATACATAGTAATGTCAGTGATGTGTGCATTGTGCAGGTACTTGCTGATTTAGTACACTTAAGCAAATTTATAGTGATTTATCATACAAGATAGTCTGTATACCACTGGACAGCATATAGCAAGTATGATGCATATCAAATTGGATAGTATAGTTGTAATCCTGCACTTCTCATCATGATGGATGATGAGTTGATTGGTATATTTCACAAATGGCTGCGGTGTGTATTCCATCTTTGATCAACAGTAGAACAGTTATTCCATCCCAAATCCTCCGTCAGGAATAACCGAGCTAATTACTGTCTTAATGACCAAGATTGGCACCTCATACCAATTGGATTTCATTTATAGCCTATACTTGCACAGCAGGTATGCTAAATGGCGTGTTGATGCAAAATCTAGTATGTATGTAAGATATGCATGTTACAGTGTAGCATAGTTGTATTGCTGGATAGACCCCCGGTTCCATAGGGTACAAACCTATGGTCGGTTAGGCGCGGACAGACAGTCATCAAATCGATCAACAGAACTAAATGATGATTTCAAGATAAGTCCTTACTTTTTAATCTTGCAATACTTCTATGTTACACTGTTAGTATATGCATGTGTATGCCAACCGCTATCGTGATCAGGTTGGTATGCATATGTGTGCATATATGCCAAGTATTTGTGACCAAACTGATTATTATCACAGTGTGAATGGTGCACAAGTTACAGTATAATGGCAAGTTGCAGTATGTGATAGTGATGATGACCTGTGATTAGTGGCATAAGTGTGTTAACTTGTCACTCACTGTCAGCATGTTATTATAATAGTGGAATAGTGCTGCATGGTGTATACCACAGTAAGTGTGTGAAATGGTGATGACATTGCACACTATTATTGTACAGCATATGTGTGTATGCTGATGATTGGTATAACACACATTATCACTGCGCAGCATCATATGTTCATCTGATGTAAAACTGTGCGTCCGACTGCAAAGTATTGTATGTACATCTGCAAAGTATTGAATGAACATCGTGATTGCATGCTATGTACGCGCGTAACACATATTGTATGTCGCGCTGCATGTAGATGCACCACGGATCATGCGCCCTCAAATCGTGCGTCCCCTGCATAAGATAAATCATCGCAGGTGCGCATCGCACTGACGAGCTAAAATCATCGTACGTGCGCGTCGTGATGAACGATTCGCGCGGATCATTTGCAAATAGCAAAATCATCATATGTGTGCGTTGCACTGACCGAATCGTGCGGATTATTAGCGAACATCGCTGTCGCCAATTTATTTCACACAGTATGTCGCTGTCGCTGGTGTATGTCGCATGGTATGAATGCGATCGCACTGATAACGAAATTTCGTGCGTCCTGTCGCAGTTGATGTGAGTCATACATACTGACGATCATTTTTCGTTCGCGCGTCTGTATCTCGCATACCGTACCAACCCTGCGAAATATTGACAGCATGCATGTGCGATTCGTACGCTCGTGCGCACACCTTGTCGCTATTATTTCACTGATGATATGTTGTGAGCTGCGAGTATAATCGCGCTGATGATGTTATTGCGCACTCCGCCGTTCGCTGACGATATTGCAGCGAATGCTGTTGTACGCGTGTAGATATTCGATATATTATGTATATGTGCGAGCTCTGTCGCCGATATGTATGCGCGAAACCTGTCACACACACACAGTATACAAAATCTATATACAAATATATCAAGTCTGCTGCACACACACTTGTGTCCTCGTTCTTCGCCTGAGCGGAGAGTACCACTGTCACGGTTCTATATGAACCTGAAAGACTACGCGGCTGCTATTGAACTGTAGCAAGCACGCAACAATATTTGGTGGGTATGAGTGCAGCGCTCTGGTGTCCAGAAGTGTCCGCTTGAGCACAATGCTCCTCATATTACCTCAATGCCCTCACGCGTCATACGCGTTACCACCATCGGGTTGTGAACCCGAGAGCTTTGGGTGAACTAACCGTATCGGCTGGTCGAAATAGCCATTGATACTCGCATGCTGTTCAGTTCATGCTTGAAGCGAAGACGCGTCCTCTCAGAACTATTCGGTTCTTCAAGAACTTGTCTTGCTTCGCCATCTCGATGCCATACCTGGCCTCTCGATGACAGATATCACTCAAGGTGAGTGGATGACAGACATTATGACTGTACATGTCATAGTCGACCGTACTGACAATACTCGACGACGGTATGTCATTATAACATATGACATGACATGACATGACATGACATGACATGACATGACATGTATGACATGTATGACACGTATGTCATCGGTCATATCCCTGACATCTGACTTACCTGTCAGTCACCACCCACAGGGCTGGGGTGGTGTGCTGAAATCTGAAAGGCAGCCCTGACCGGGAGTCCCGGTGCAGGCCCCTGTGACAGATTCCTAGGTAGCCAACACTGGACCTGTGACTGATCCGTAAGCCCGTGCTGTGACACATCAAGGTGTCACAGGTAGCTAGGACCGAGACCGTTCCGACTCCGTGACCTTTCCGGGTATATCTAGCTTAGGGTTTATTTCTTATAGGAGTTTATCTATATTGGTTCACTGACTGTCTGATATCTTGAACCGGGATATTCCAGTACGGAGCGATATCATCTAATTTTGCTGGATTCAGTGCACCGTAGGTCATAACTTGCATGACTCCGTTTGACTGTACCAGTACTCGTACAGTACTTGGTGACAGACACCTAGGTCACATATGCATTATATTCGTTTATCTCTTTTAATCAGTTCACAATTGTATGAAAACTATTCAGTGACAACCCGATATATTGCGGAACAATATATCTCACAGGTTATGGGGTATCACCCCGCTTTCTTCACTGCTAACTTTGCCATGATTGGCTAAGTACTTCCGATTGGCGGGGCGTTGGGGCCTCGCGAGGTGTTGAGTTGGCCCATCTAGAGCGTGCGGCTTGCGCTATGTTACGGTGAGATTTTGGATTGGGAAATTTCGGCCTCTTCTTCGAGTGTCCGCGTTGGATTTTGTTTACGACTTGGATTGATCACCCCTGTCAACGCTTCCTTGGCCGCCGCGTATTCGACTTCGTTGGTTTCGTTCGACCCCCTTTCCCCTCACTCCGTAACTGCGGATCCGTCGCTCGCCACCTTACAACTTGCACCTCGCCTTTTCCCCAACACCCCTCCTACAGGATTTTATTCTGATGTCTGCATCTTCAATTCACACCCCCGCCGTAGGCGCTAGAATGCGCCTTGATTCGATTTTCGCTAGGAACGTGGGTGCTCGCTATAGGAGCACCCCGCAGTCAGCGCATGCCGCACTTGCTGCCGCTGACAAAACTTGTGGCAACGCTGTGTTGCAATCTTCTTGGGACGTGGATGTCGTTAAGCGTGCTGCGAGGGACACCCTAGGTAACAAAGAGTCTTCATTTTCCGGTAGCGAGCCTCATCGCCAACTTTTGTGGGATTCTTTGGTTACCGGATTGGAGTCCTCGTTTGTCAACAAGGACACCGCCAACGAGGACATTTTTGACCTCGTGGACGTCACCAAGGAGGTTCACCCGATCTTCAACGACATTTTACTTCGTGCGTTGGTTTCTTTGACGACGCCACACTCTCCAGCTCGAAGGTGGGTGGATGCTTCGGCTCGGATTTCTCCGCACGACGGTAAGCGCGCCCTCCTTGAGGTCACCAAGAGGATGCTGCCTCCAGGACATCGGCCGCTCCGCCACCATGAGGAACTCTTAGGAATTTCTTTTGGGTCCTCTGACGACCCAGAGCCCTTAGTGGCACAATTTGATGAGTGTCTTAAGGCGATTGCGGCTAGTGGAGCCGGCTCTCTAGACGAGAAGGCCGCCAAGAGGCAGCTTCTGGCGGCACTAGATCCGGAATTTTACCGTGAGGTGATTACCCCCCTTCGCCTTGACACTGAATTGGCGAAGGTGGGGATCGAGGAGATGTACACTCACATTCTAGAGGTGTGGTGGTGTGCGAACCCTAATGGCACCACCCGCCCCAAGGCTACCGCTCCTATCCCGACGCACGCACCTGTCGGGTTAGCGTACGCAGGTGGGGAGCCGCGTGGCGTCACGGAATTCCTCGAAGAGTTTGCTCGTATAGTCGGTGAGGCTTCTGCCCTTCTTGCCTCCCTTCGTCATGACGAGCGCGAGCATGCGCGAGACACACCGCCGCCACGGGATGATTTTCCCCGTTGGCATGGGGGCGGTGGTGTCAAGTTTCCGCCGTCGAAATGGCGTGACGAGCGGAACCGTCGGTCCGACGGGAAGTTTCATGGGCGTGACCGTCGAGTGGGATGGAAGCAACGCTTTGCGGCCTCCCCGCTCGCCAAAGGTGGTAATTGGTCCCAATCGCATGCCAGGCAGGCGGCACGGTGCATCTCTTTTCATTCTGCGTCATCGGCCTTCGTTCATTCAGGAGTGCCCCCTTTGTCCGGGTCACTATCATGACACGGCACGTTGCCCGGAGGTGTGTGGCTCTTGTGATGTGGGACTACGAGATGCCGCCATGGACTTGGACGAGGTCGTTTCCGCCTTTCAAACTGCCTTCGATGACGAGAACGACGGGGAATTTGCCAAGCTGTGCCACCAGCACGACCGGCCACTGGTACGTGACGACCCTGAGCCTTTTACTTACCCAGCAGGGCACGACGTGGGATTGCGTGCACACTATGCTGGTTTGGGACGTGGTACGTCGGACACCGGCATGGGAGATGTGCTTGCCGACGCACGTGACGTGCTTGCCTCTCTGCGGTCTGCGGCTGCGGCTGCAGAGGTCGGTGGTGCTGCCACGGACAGTATGCAGGCACCACTTCACCTTGGCACATTGTCTGTGCCGCAGGTGGTGTGCGATGTGGCACCACCTGCCAATCACGGTATCGACACTAGAATTTACCCTGTTTTGCCATCGGACCCAGCTGCCCACGGGTCTCCTTTCGAGGAGCCACTCCGGGTCACTTTTATGGACCAAGTCCTACCGGCATGCGACGACAATCCCTCTTTTAATTTGTGTTCGATTGAGTTTGCTCAAGGGCAAACTCACCCGGGAGAGCTTTCCCGGTGATCGACGATGACGACAGCTCCGACGGTTATTCTGACCACGGAGACGAGATTCTCTCGGCCCCACCGGCTACGCGGTCACGTGTCGGTGTGACAACTTTGCCGAGAGTCTTCTCTTTTGCATCCCATGCCCTGCCCGCCCTCATGTGCCTTGCATGTGTCTCAGCGGTTCAGGGTTCGGTGGTGCTCGATCGAGCCGCTGACTTCACCGCAGCAGTACATCCCACTGGGGTGACTGCCAACAGTCTCTCTGCCTTGCCGTACACTTTTACTTTCGGCATTCCTTTTCCTTTTGAGGTTTCGGCAGACTTGGGATCAGATTTTCAACTTTCTGGATTCCTGAATTTGTTCTACGAATCTTGTTCTGGTTCTGGCGTCTGGTCTTGGCTTCTGGATTCTGGTTCTGGTTCCTGGTTCTGGACTCTGGACTCTGGACTCTGGTTCTGGATTATGGTCTCTGGACTCTGGTTCTGGTTGAACATCTTTGACTCTGGCAACATCTTCAACACTGGTGAACTCTGCAGCTTTGTGGACCACTTTGGAAGTGGCTGAGTAGCTTTGAGATTGGCTGTAGGAACTTAGCTTGGAAGCAGTATCCTAGCAGCAGTTCTTTAGAAAGGGACCGCCCTGGCTAAAGCATAGGCCTCCCTCTAGCAGTTTCCAGCTTCTAGCTGTTTGTTGTTTCGGACTTTATCTGCGATCCGCTCTCTGCCACCTGAACAGCACTCCGTACAGTTACAGGGTGGTGTGCTGGATTCAGTGCACCGTAGGTCATGCTGAAATCTGTATAGGCAGCCCTGACCGGGAGTCCCAGTGCAGGCCCCTATGACAGACTCCTAGGACCAACACTGGACTGCTGACTGATTTGTAGGTTCGTGCTGTGACACACGCTGTGTCACAGGTAGGCTAGACTCCGAGACCGTCCGAGACCGTTCCGGGTATATCTAGCTTAGGGTTTATTTATCTTATACAGTTTATCCACACTGAGTACGGGACTATCTGATATCTGGTGTACTAGGATATTCCGGTAGGTCGTGGCCCCATCCACGCTTTTATTCCCGACTTGCTATCTTGGCCATGATTGGCTAAGCAGCCGCTTGAAGAGGTGGTGCGCACTTGCGCGTTTGGGTGCGACTAGGATTTGGAACATGGCTTTACGGTAGACGTCTTTTGCGGCTGCGAGTCATGGGCACCGCGCGTTGCTATTGCTCGGTTCTGGCAATGTTCATTTACGTTATCTTACCTGCCCTGATCCCGCTGGTTTACTTACTTTGGGCTGGTGCTCCGGACACCTTTGACCACGACGACATCTGCAAGTGCCCCACGCTCGTTTCGCCTCTCCGCACGTTCTGCCGTTACGCCTGCCCTCCATTTCCACCACAACACCCAAACGTGCAGCCGCGCATCATCTTTTCTCTGGCTTTCAGAAGTATGGCAGCATCTACACGAGCTCGCAAACGCCTATTGAGGGACTCCGACTTGGACGCCTCAATACGGCTTTTGGATGCGGTTCGGGACACTCCGACCGCTAGCACCCCACCTGTGGTGCCCCCTGTTACTTCCAGCAACACCGACGCTGCTGTCGCGTTGCGGAAGCACCTGGTCGACCAACATGCCACGGTTGACGCGGTATACAAGGGGCGCTTGCATCGGGCTTGGGCCAAGGGTATCCGCGAGGATATCCTTGGTTCCAAGAAACACCATTATCGTGGTACTGACGACACCGACCGCCTCTCCGAGTTGGTGGTGCAGCTCCGGACCGAGTTTCAGTCCGCTGGGCTGGACCTGGCCCCCTTTGACCTCGACGACCCCACCTCTCTGGTTATCGAGAAGGTTAATGGGCTCCTCTATGACGTCTTGGCCCTCGTCGTGGAGCGGAACTCTGTGGCTGACACCTGGCTTCGGGGTACGGACTCTTCGGCTGACCGAGATGGACGTCGGGCTCTCGTCGACATCATCAATCAAGGGGAGCGTGCCGGCGACCCTACGCGAGAGCCACCAGCAGGAGCACGCGGCTCTTCGTTATCCCGCAGGCGTTGACCCGCAGCAGATCTTGGCTCGTGAGCAATGTCTGGTGCGGGATAACCGCGCTCCTGACTGGCGGCCCACCGACGAGACCCGCAAGCTCTCGCTGTACAACCGCCTCGACCCAATCTTCTACGCGGCGGTGAAGGTGCGTTATCCGCTTGCGGGTGACCTCGGCGGGGTCACTCTCCGCTCGCTTCAGGCTCTCGTCGTGGCCATCTTCCAGGCATGGGCACAGTCGGACGATGAGGCGGCAGCACGTGAGAAGCAGGTGCTGGGGACGGACGGTAAGCCCTCCGCTCTGGTCACGTCGTCGGAGTACACGGTGCTCCTCGAGGAGATTCGGCGGCCTTGAAAGCCTTGGTGCGTGGTGGCCGTGCGGGCGGGGGACAGCAGCCGCAGCCGCAGCATCGGGGGAAGCAGCACCCGAGGGGGTTTCGCGTGGGTGCAGGCAACCCCCCCGCGGTCGGCTTCGACCGCGACAGCATGAAGGCAAAGCCGCTGTGCCACCGCTGCCGCAAGGCCGGTAAAGGTGAGGTGTATCACCCGTACCGCGACTGCCCGCTTGGCGGTCGCCAACACTCGCCGGCCACGGCTGTGGCTTTCTGCATTCCCATTGAGCAGGAGGACGCGGAGGGCCTGCACGCACTGGCGCTCGTGCAGGTCTTCCAGGACGCGGCAGACATTGGAGGGATTGGACCGGAGGCATTCTCGCATGCGGCGTTGGCGTATGGTCCGCCCGCGGTGCTCTCCACGGACGGCGTCGGTGGGATCGACGTGGCGGCCTGCGGTTTCTCCGTGCCGCCTCCGCCTTCTGGCGGGACCGACGACGAGGACATCTTGCGGCGGCTTGATGCCCTCACCTCTGAGGTTCAGGCCGCCCAAGACAAGGTACATTTTACCCATGCATCTTTCATTCCTGGGAGCGGGGCGGAGGGGCATGCGTCGGCTCTGGTGTGTGGCCCTGCCGCTGCGGCGGGGATCACACCGGAGGGGCAGGTTCCGGCAGGTGGTGCGGCGGCATCGGCGTCCGCCGTGCCGGCCCCTGCTATGCCTGTTTCGCAGGTGGAGGATGTGGAGCCCGCGCCAACTCAATCGGCGCGGGTGACCACCACGGAGGCGACATGCGATGAGTTCGGAGGCTTCGTGCAGACGGTTAATCACGCCGACGTCCACCCGTCTGACCTGACAGGCTATGACACCGACGACTACGAGGATTTCGCGGACGGTACTTTCGCGGTGAAGCCGCGGGCTCCGGTCGGTGCTGTCGGGTGCGGTGTGCCGCCTTTCGGCTTTGGCAAGCCGGCGATCGGAGCTCTCGCGATGCTTTCCCTCTTCTGCATTTCTTTTGCAGGTGTAGCTGTTTCGGCTTCCACGGCTTCTGCTGTGTCAGCTTCTGCATCGGTTACGGAGATGCCTTCGCCTGGTGGTGATCTCGATTGGGAGACTCCGTCATTTTACTTTACGAATGATTTTGTTGATTCAGTGAACCCGGCTCAGGGTTTCTTGTTGGCTCACGATGTGCCACCGCTTCGGCCGCCCGAGCCTCCTGACGCTGTGAGCCTGCTAGCCTTTCAAGATTTGTCTCAGGCAGATTTGGGATGTGGCATGGCCTACTACTACGGCACGGCCTTACATGAGAGCGGTCCTATCGATGTGGAGCACCAGTGTGTATTGCTTTATTTTTTTCTTTACGGCCCGCAATCAGCAAATCCACTGGCCCGCTTTCGGCCAATACGGCCAGTCTCCAAAATTGCCCGCCGCAGGCGCGAAAATTTAATTTTAAGTATGGTGATATTGTAAAAATAGCATAATTTTGCATAAATTTTGGTATTTTCATATCAAACGTCACGGCCCGCATCCATATATTCCATCGGCCCGCATGCGGCCCGGAGTGGTGAGCTACGGCCCTGGGCCGGCCCGCCACGGTAAGCAATATACTCTGTGGAGCACTACTATGGAGCTGGTTTCTTTACATCCTACTATGGTATGGACCTCCGAGAGGCCACCGCTGACTACTACGATGCCGTCGATTGACTTCTTGTTCACTCTGGATGCACACCGACATGGTGGTGTGCGGAACTCCGGTGACTTCAGCAAATTTTCTGGTTTATGGTTTTACTTTGACACCTTTGAAATCTTCAATTTGACTTGCTGACACAGAGCCTTTCATGCTGGAAGTGACGCCCCGACTGTCATTCATATAGTTAGGGTGTATGACTGTCACCGGTCCCGGAACCCTAGACCCCGAACATATAACGGGAAGACTGAGTATTCTCACCGGTTATCTATTCTGATTATCTGTCTCACCGAATATACAGTCCAGCTGATATATTCAGCAGGTTTGGTACCACGCACGCTTAATTTTACACTGCGACGTTGGCCACGAGTGGCTAAATACCGACGCTTGAGATGGGGTGAGGACCCGCGTTAGAGAGGTTTTCGGTATGGGCGGTATGGCTCTGTTACGGACGCGCGGTTGATTGGACATGATTGGGGTGCGCGTTATGGCAGCTTGATTTCCGTGCAGTATCGTTGGGCTGGATTTTGTTGTTTCTGGTCACTAGTACACCGTCCGACATTGATCACGTCCTTTCGTCCCACACGACCGCGTACAATTTGCTGTTTCCCCGATTTATCCTCGACGACCCGCCGCAACTCGCAAGCCGTCGCCCACACCGTTAGCCTCGCCTCGCTTTATGCTATTCCGGCTACTCCGGTTACGGAGGATGTGCCGCCAGAAGTTTGTATCGAGATTACAGGCGCTCTCGCGGCATCCTTGCTAGCGCAATAGTAAATCTTCATGAATGCTAGTACATTTGATACTGGCGGGCTCCGACCCTAGAACCGAGGACACGCACGAAACATACATTTCAGGGTAGCACAAAATATCCAAATAATTGTAATATACGCTGGGGCTAGGTAATCGTCCCTGGCCCCAGGCGACCGCGTTCGCCAAGAAAAGGCGCGGACCCCAGAATCCCATAGGCATAGACTTCCTGCGGCCGCAGGGATGGGGTCGCACCTGGCAACGCGGAATTAAGATAGGCGACACCTGGTACGAGCCAGCGGATCTGGATGAGAAACAGGAGAGCCCCCCCCGAAAGGAAACCCGTTTTCGAGGATGAGGCCCTGTATCTCTCCAACCTGTCCACCGACGAGGATCGCCGGACCCATCACCGCGAGTCCCGACACCGTCGAAGGAGACAGAAGAATGACCCAATAATAAATCTTGGGAGAAGGAAGCGGAGAACACGCTTAGGACCTGAGGAGGTTGCGCAACCTCCTCAGCAGTTCAGCGTTGACCGCTCACACTCAGCAGAGGGTCCCTCTCCTGTCATCACAGAGGAGGTGCAGTGGGAGACTAATCACCCAGACCTATTACACTCGCAGTCAGCTGCAACTGTTCCCCCCTGGAAACGCCCTCCCCGCCATCGGGTGCCCCGACGGCCCCTAGCCTTGCGTATGCAGGAGTTGCGAGAGCGCATTCAGGGAAAAGTCCGACAGCAGAATCTTCGGAAGGAACCCCACGACGACAGTGGGGAGGAGAGGAGTGCGTCAGTCAAACCCGCACCACCTTTTAAACTTCGCCCTGAGGTTCCTCCGTCATCTTCCCGACCGGCTGCATGCCCTTCCCAGTGGCAGTCTTCGCGAGAGTACCCCAGTTCTGCGCCCTCGCAGCAGACGCACCGCAAACGGTCTGCCAGACCTCGACCCCCCAAGTCCGTAAGGGAGAAAGCAGCTCTGGAAGTAGAGGTACAGCAACTAGGAGACAAGCCTCCAGGACAGAGTGCAGACTCCATAGAGGATAGAGTGAGGGCCTGGAGAGAACTCACTCACCCAGAGCAAGTGGCGGTGGCAGCCCTGACCTCCGAAGGTCACGCCAAGGTAGACTCGTGGGTACCCGAAGGTTGGAAGAGATACCGCAGTCGGTGGAACCGCTGGCACGGTCATCTTTCCTTGAACCTGACAGCTACCGAGGAAGCAGTTTGCATAACTTTAGAAACTGAGTGCGGGGCCATTCCCGGCACCGGCGGAGACGTAGGAATCCCGGACACCTGGTGTAGCCTCTTTCGGGTACATCAGTATCGGCAGCGAGAGAGAGAGGAAGCAGAGAAAGCGACTGCCGCCCAACGGGCCAGTCCCAGCTCCATAGCAACTCCTGCGCCAGAAGAAACCTTACCGGAGGACTATCTTCTTACTCCCTCCTCCGCAAAGGATTATTATATTGCAGTCCAAATTCCTTCATCCAAGCCACAGATTCTGGGGCTCTCGTCGCAAGATGATGAAGACCTGCATGAGCTGAATCTGACGCAAAGGATGACGCGTTCCCATCTTCAGTCTGCGGCCATGACCCTACCTATTACTCCAACCCCCTTGAATACCATTCAGGAAGCAGTCGAACCTACCATCCTAGCCAGCATCGCAGAAACCCCTGATAAGGAGTTGCAAGCTCAATGGACCTCCAGAACCAGAAAACGGCTGGCCATCATCCCTGAAGGAGTAGAGCAGGAGGAACTGCCCAAGAGAAACATCTCCCTATCGGATGCTGCGAACCTCGAGACCTCTCCAATTCATGATCCTGACCCCGCTGCGAAAGCCCAGTGTGTGACAGTTACCCCGCCGGAGAATTCCATTTCTCCGTGTTCCGAAGTTCTTTCCTATCCCCTTGCAGTAGGGAGTCGCACCCTACGAAGAGAGCAGCGAAGGGTGAGAGCAGAAGCAATGAGAAAGAAGTTGCAAGCCTTACGCCAAAGAGAAGAAGAGGAAGGAGGATGGTATTTCGGACCTCCCCTTGCAGCCCAGTCCGCAGCCCCCAGCTCTGCCACCTCGCGGCGACAGAAGCGGGTACCAGCCTCACCCAAAATACACCAGAATGCCCGCAACGCTCTGTGCGCCCATCTGAGAAGGGACGGTCAGGTTATCTGGGACCACGGCAGTCAGCTGGCTGCAGCCCGAGATGATGAAGGGCCCCTGTTATTAGTATTCTGGTCCCGCCTCAAAGGACGTAGAGTAAGAGTGCTAGTAGACTCCGGAGCATCAGAAGAGTTCGTGTCTACCAAATGTGTTGATCTTCTCAACCTTACGGTAAGGGACAATGGAGACCCTCTGAATGTCACTTTAGCAGACGGATCCGTCCAAACTTCCTCGCAGGTCGCTTTTGGGAAACTAACCGCAGAAACTTCTGTGGGAACATACTCAGAAGTGGTCCAGATGCGGGTCCTCCCCTTGGGAATCAAAGTAGACATTGTTCTTGGAGGGAAATGGCTGAGATCCCTTTCCCCTGTGACGCTCGACTACTCCGGATGGGGCTCTGTCAAGTTCCACCATAAGAACAAACCAGTAAGCATAGCTGGATGTTCTCCAGGGAAAAGTCCCTCTCCGAAAGAGGCCAAGTTTGCCATGGCCCTGGAACCGATTGTCATGCTCTCCGCGGCACAGGCTGCTAAGGAGATAAAGGCATACCGCCGCAGACACAGTGGCAGTAGGAGCGACCCGGCGGGACTTCCTCATGATGTGCTGCTGGTTTTTGCAACCCCACCCATAGGAAGTTCTATGCTCTCCGCAGTCGCCACTGACGAGGACCTACCAGACGCGGATGTTACCCCCGAGTGGCGAGAAAAGTTTGAACAGCGTTGCGGCAACTTCAAACCTTCGGTCATCAGGGAAACTTTACCCCACTATGATGACCTGAAGCGTGAGGACTTTGCTCACATCCGCATGCAAGCCCAGTGGGATGGAGCAGCCCCAAACAAACGCCCTTACAAAATGTCCATGGTAGAGTTAACTCAGTTGCGGGAAAGGTTGGATGAGCTCCTGAGCAAAGGATACATTCGCCCTTCTTCCAGCCCTTTCGCTGCCCCTTGTCTCATGGTTCCAAAGCCTGGGAAACCTCACATATTGAGGTTAGTCATCGACTACCGGCTTCTTAACAGTCAAACTGTTAAGGACCGGTACCCACTGCCCGACATCCAGCAACTCTTTGATGAGATGCACGGAGCCAAATATTTCTCGTCTTTCGACGCGGTAGATGGATTCTGGCAGATGGCAATGGCGCCTGAGGATGTTGAGAAAACGGCCTTCACATCCCACTACGGGTCGTATGAATGGTTGGTCATGCCTATGGGTTTGGCGAACTCTCCCTCCTGTTATCAGCGCAGGATGCAGGCTGCCCTAGGACACTTGAACTTTGTTCGGGTGTTCATAGACGACTGTATTTTATTCTCCTCTAGTTTGGAAGAACATTACGAACATTTACGCATCTTCCTAGAAACGTGTCGCAAAAATGGAATATACCTGAAGGAGTCTAAGTGTCAATTGCTAAAGACCCAGATTCGCTTTTTAGGGCACGTTGTGTCTCGCGAGGGAAGTCGACCCCAACATGACAAGATCGCAGCCATCCGCGACTGGCCCGCTCTGGAGAACGCCACTCACGTTCGACAGTTCCTGGGATTAGCAGGATATTACAGGAAGTACGTCTTAGGATTCTCAGAGTTAGCTCAGCCTCTCACGCAGCTCACCAAAAGTGACGTTGCATGGAAATGGGAAGCTTTGCAGCAATGGTCCTTCGAGGAAATTAAGCAAGCTCTCATAAAAGCCCCCACTCTAGCGCTGCCCGATATGACAGCAGCTGCGAACGGAACACATCCGTTCATAGTTCAGACAGACGCCAGTGGAGTGGCCTTAGGAGGAGTCCTCATGCAGGATATGGGTGACGGATTGCGGCCCATTGCCTTCGAAAGCAGACAGTTTTCAGGAGCCGAGCAGAACTATCATGCTGGCGAGCGGGAGTTGTGTGCTTTACACCATTGTACCACGCAAACATGGAGGCATTACTTAATCTTTACCGAGTTCCGCCTGCAAGGGGATCATAAGCCTCTCGTCTGGTTAATGTCTCCAGGGCAACCCCTCAGTCGCAGACAAGCCCGTTGGTATATGGATCTAGTGGAAGCAGGAGTCCCTGAAATGGAGTACATCCCTGGAGCCTTGTTATGGGTCCCTGACGCCCTATCCCGTAGACCTGACTACAAGGAGGTCTCGGCTCGGGAAGGTCTGGTAGAGGCAGGATATGTACACCCTGTATCTGGGAAACCTCAACGCCCTGGCGGTTCTGCCAAAGCCTTTCGCCCGACCACCGGAAGAGAATCCAAGCAAGGCAGAACTCCCCTTGGCGTTGTAGATCCTAACCGGACCAAGAACAAAAAGGGACCTGCTGCGAGCATTCTTTCTTCGCAAGGTTCCCTCAACTGGATCGACTCCCCTGGCCTATGGCTAGACGCCATGGACACGCTCCAACTGGCTGAAAAGGAGTATGAGGCACAGCTCTCCAGAGCCTCTTTAGCCCCTATAACCCGAAACCAGAGGCATGCCAAGGATAAAACCCTCACTTCCACCCCGGATCACAGTGACCGTCAAGACTGGAAGCTACGTCAGGACATGTTTCAGTTTCTGGAAAAGGAATACGGACCTTTCGAAGTCGACGCTTGCTGCGACATAGGAGGAAGAAACAGGCAGGTCAATCGATTTTGGAACGATTGTCTTAAGGAAAAGTGGAGAGGTTTGAATGTCTGGTGCAACCCCCCTTTCTCATCTTGTCACCTCACCATCGAGGCAGTCCTACGTAAATATGTGGACGAATGGAGGCAAGACCCGGAACACACTTCTGCAGTCTTTGTACTGCCGGACTTCCAGTCGAGAATGCCTCACTGGCGAAGACTGTTTAGGGCTGCAGGCATGAGGATAGAGTACATCATCCCTACTCATGACTCACAAGGAGAACCTGTCCAGATGTTTGAAACACCTGACGGGGTCCGTCTAGACTTGCCTTGGCCCTTGCCGATTGTGTACGCGCCAGCAGCCAATCAAAGAGTGGCCAGGATCCGATCTACCCCTCCTCCAAAACCCATAGTCCGAAGCGGGGAGGCCGCCCAGCTCCGAGATTCAGACTCGTCAGTCTCCGGAGAAAAATTCCTTAAAGCTCTCCGGGCTGAATACTCTCGTCCCGGACCTTTGAAGGAATTAAGAGCAGAAATCCTGAAAGCCCCTCATCAGCGAACCCGGGACTTTTGCGTAATCGGAGAAGTCCTGTGGCGGGTTACCATGGGTAGATATCAGTTAGTACTCGGAGAGGACTCCCCACTGCGAGAAATCGTGCTTCAGAATGCTCACGCGTCTGTGGCAGCAGGGCACGCTGGCAGAGACAAAACCCTCGAGCGGGTTCTCAGACGGTTTTGGTGGAAAGGAGCGTCCGACGATGTGGGAAGATGGGTCGCTTCGTGTACTACTTGTCAAGCGGTCAGACCTCGGAACTCCTACCCCGATGGACTCCTCAATCCCCATCCGATTCCAGTCCGCCTATGGCAGGTAGTCAGCGTAGACTTCGTCACAGGGCTCCCTTTAACTTCCAGAGGACACGATGCGTTCGCGACGTTCACATGCAAACTCAGCAAAATGGTCCACGTAGTTCCCATGAACTTCCAGGACAGTTCTGCATCTGAAGTCGCCAGAATCTACTTCGAGCACGTGTGGAAGCACCACGGAGCCCCTATGAAGATCGTCTCTGACCGAGACCCACGGTTTCAGGATGCCATGTGGAAGGAGCTCATGCGACTCATGGGAACTAAAGTCGCAGCCACCACTCCATACAACCCCCGGTCAGATGGACAAGCCGAACACACCAATCGAGTCGTAGAGGACATGCTACGTGCGTTCGTAGGCTGCAACCCAGCAGACTGGGATCTCTGGTGTCCCAACGTGGAGTTCGCCATCAATGACACCAGGAGTGACGTCACCGGCTTTACTCCTTTTGAGTTAGTCCTCGGACACTCCCCGCTCTCCCAGCTAGACCTATTCGTGCAAGCTGCTCAGAAACCCTCCAGTCACAGGAAGGGTGGAGTAGGAACAGCTCATGAGATGGCTAGTAAGTTTGCGGCCCAACTGGAGGATGCTAGAGTCAAGCTGGAACAAGCCCAACAGAGACAGCGCGCTCAATTTGACCTGCGCCATTCCCAGCAAACCTTTCAAGTAGGAGATCTGGTATGGGTGGAAGCCAAACACCTGACGGAGAACATCATGGATAAGCAGTCCTTTAGGAAACTACAGGCTCGGTGGCACGGACCCCTCCCAGTTCTAGAACGGTTCTACAGCGATCAGCAGGCAGAACTCCCAGAGATAGACAGAGGAGCCCCGGTGGCATACAGACTCAAGCTACCGCCGAAATGGAGAATCCACGATGTGTTTGCTCAGCATCGCTTAAAAGCATGCACCAGTGGTGACCAATACTTCGCCATCCGAGGCAAGACTCCTATACCTGCAAAGGTAATTGTAGACGGACAGGCTCAGACGCACGTGGAGAAAATCCTAGCTCGCCGAGTCCGCGTCCTGCGAGGAAAGGAGCGTGAGGAATTCAAGGTCAGATGGACAGGATATTCTGAAGCTCATGATGAGTGGAAGACTAGGGAGGATCTCAACTACGGAGGGAAGCTGGAGCAGCTGGCTCTTTTCGAAGAAGCTCGTCTAAGGAAGGAAGCCAGCCAGCGGGAGCAGTCCCGGCGAGAGCGGAGGAAGTCGGGGCGCAGCAAAAGGGTCTTGCCTTCCATGGAGCAGGGCCTCACTCTGAACCAAATCCTAGGAGAAAACATTTCCTCAGGAGCTGCGAGTCTCCCCTGGGAAAATTTCGACCCATCCGAACAAGCCTTCGTAACCGCCCTCTGCGCTCAGGACCTCGTCCCACAGAAAATGAAACCCCCTTGCCGGATTTTAGTCCTATTCAGCGGAACAGGCTCGGTGGAGAAAGAATTCCTGAAGTTGTACCCTCAATGTGAAGTAGTGACAGTGGATCAGGAGAGTCGCTGGCAGCCTACTCACACCGTAGACATTCTGCATTGGGACTTTCAGCAGTACCCTGCGCGACACTTTGATGTGATCTGGGCCAGCCCTCCTTGCACAGAATACCGTCAAGCCAAGACCACAGGAGTCAGGCGGCTGAAGGAGGCTGATGCATGTGTCCGTAGGACTCTCATGATAATTGATCGATTGCAACCCAGGCACTGGTTCATAGAAAACCCTATGGGGCGGTATCCTTTCGCGTTGCGATTCCGCGCAGTAATGCGTCAACTGCCGCCCCCTTTGGCGTGTTCCTACTGTCAGTACGGAGCCTCATATCGGAAGCCCACCTGCATCTGGACATCCACTATTCCTGAGGAACCCTTATTACATTGCACCAACGAGACTCCGTGCATCCATAGACAGTGTCTCGGAGTACACCCGGGGACAGCGCAACTGGGACCTCACCCGGACCAACCAGGAGCGGGACAGGCTTCGACAGTATATCCAATACCCGCTGGACTCCTGAGACATCTGTTCAAGGATTTGAGTTTCGAGCACAAAGGATCCGTGCGACCCTTATCTTGTCCTTAACCCTGATGAGTGTCAGCTCTGCAGCAGGAAGTCTCATCTTTTCTGTGAAGCTTCTAAAAGTATGAGAGGGGAGGAGTTGTGACAGGAGCCTTCCGCGGTAGCGGGAAGCGTGGGCGCAAGCAGTTGGTGCCGCACAGGGTTTCTGCTCGAGGGCCGGGCGTGACCGCGACAGCAGAGCTGACTACCGCAGCTGGAGCTGGGGAGGCGACTCCCTCGGCCGCGACCAGAGAGCGCTCGCCCGAGGAGCAGTTTCCCATTCCAGCAGTACCCGGTGGCGTCGCCGGTGGCACCCCTTGGGCGGGACACGCGCCCAGGCTACCTCGCCGCGAGACGGGACTGCGGATCAGCCCCTGGTATAACCAGAGGATGCTGAATGAGCAGCACCGGCGAGTGAGCGAGCAGTTGGCTGCTACGCGAGAGGTCATTCAAGAGGCCCGCGATTCTATGAGGGAAATGATCGAGTGGCAGAATGACCTCCGCAGGAAGATCGAGGAGATCCGCGCGTCCAACTTGGCGGCCAACGAGCCGTACCGCGGCATCCCGTATACGGGGCGCCGACCACGGTCACCGGAGCTGGAAGATGTGTTCGAGGCGCCAACGCCTGAGCCGGAAGAGGAGCCGGACGACGGAGGCGGTCTTGCTCCCGGGGGTGGATGATTCCCCACCCGACCTGGATGACATTCTGAGTGACATCTCGTATCCTTGCTACAGTCCCACCAGCCCTGATGCTCATGATGACGAGGAGGGTGGAGCTGGTGCTGCTGAGGTGGCTGCCGAGGAAACACCCACGGATGCCAACAAGGTCGAGACGAGCATCCACGGTCCTGGGCAGCCTGACCAGTCTGAGGACATCAAGGACAGGAAGCTGACCACGAATCTCGCCGACGGGGGCTCTGATGACGACAGTGACCCTGAGGAAGCGCCCCGTCGTAAAAAGGCCAAGACTGAGTAGTGTGGCGCGATAGGATTGGCCGGCAGAGATCACTAATGTAGGAGTAGAATGTAGGCCCTGTCATTAGTGAGCTGTGATTGGTGCAGAGTTGAAGGAGAGATTCTAGAACAACAATTGATGAGAGAGTATATGAGTATGGCTCTCGAAGTCAATATTATTCTGTTTTAGAGATACAATTTTCTGTGCTAAATAACTCTGTGGATAACTCAGTTTTACTTGCATATAAGATAAGATAACTGGATAAGTGGTGATTCTTGCCTGACCTCAAGAAGAGTATTATCAAGAGCTTTGTATTTGATAACCGTCCGAAGTACACTTGTTCAATGGGAGCCCTATTTTGCGAAATGTTAGAATGTTAAGAATGTTTGGGCCCCCGGCCGTCCACGATTTGGGCCGTCCACGATTTGGGCCGTCCACATGTGGACGGCCCAAATTGTGGACGGCCGGGGCCCAAACGGTGGCCCGATACTAATCCCCTCCACCTCACCCTGTCTATATAGTCATTTCATCATGGGTACTTCTACGAGATCGCACACTGCGGCCGCGCGCCGCTCACTAGTTACCATTTTCGACGATGCCGCAGCCAGGCATGCAACTACACCAGCCACTCCTAGGGTTGCGACTGCCCCGGCTGCCCAGTCCGCGGGGGCGGTCTTCCTCGATGCGGTCAGACGTCTGGCGAAGGAATCCTTCGACGAACGTGCCGCCAAGCTCGTCATTAACAAGGTCTACGACGACAAACATGGGCGTTTTCACGGGGTGACATGACATAACCTAGTGATTTTTGTCTAAAACCTAGTGGGACTGGTACACTATATAGTGGAACGTGATTTTTCATATAGTGGCGTACCCAACACGCGAAAATGTCATCGGGTTGTCGGGATCTTGTAAATGTGTACTGTATGTCATTCAATTTTTTGAACCGCTCGCAAAAATACAGTTCCACTATATAGTGTACCATTTCTATCATATCGGGAGGGCGGGATCCTCGTTGAGTATTATCGAGGAATGATTGAAGATTGTCGAGGCATCATTCCTTAAACCCTAATCTCGATGGTTTGTTACTCAAGCAGTATATCAAATCGACTGATACTCGGGCTACGTTAACCAATATTTAGAGGGTCAAGATGACCTCGGATCAAAAATTTGACAAGACACTGCAGAAAGAACAGCTCGAGAAGTTGACAACATAGGTCCCCAAATTTTCAAAGGACCTTCGAGGAAGCCCCTAGCAGCTCTTTAAGCGAATGAGCCAATTTAGCAAAGGGTAATAGACAAGAATGTAGTAGTTCCACTATGTAGTGAAATTGGTACACTATATAGTGGTCAATTCCACTATATAGTGGAAC
>LGRX02008278.1:0-45616 GCA_001247695.2 Cymbomonas tetramitiformis | reverse complement strand
TGGACAAGGGGCGGCATGGCCATGGCATGGACAAGGGGCGGCATGGCCGTGGCGATGAAAAGGGGCGGCGTGGCCATGGCGTGGACAAGGGGTGGCATGGCCATGGCGTGGACAAGGGGCGGCGTGGCCATGGCGTGGACAAGGGGCGGCGTGGCCATGGCGTGGACAAGGGGCGGCATGGCCATGGCATGAACTAGGGGCGGCATTGCCATGGCGATGAGAAGGGGCGGCATGGCCATGGCATTCACACGGGGCGTGCTTTTTTCATCATAGTAACCGCTTTCAATTTTTGGTGTGGCGCCATACGTTTGCAGGCAAAGGATATGTGGACCCGAAGAAAATTAACATTATCTGCGACGATGGGCGCAAATTATCTTTTCAAGATTCCACGTCTATGTCTATGTCCATGTCTATGTCTTTAATGGATATTCTTGAATGCGCCGAGACGGGCTTTTCGTTAGACGATTACAATGACGACAGTGGAGGCTATGGCCCACCTTGGCCCATTTACCGACTTACGGGCCTTGAAATTAAGGTAACGATATGATTGGCAGGCACTAGATCCTCTCAGCCGCTGTGTGGAACCAACTTGTTTCATAGCCGCGAGGTCGGTGGCCTTACACCGAGGAGCGCGGGCCCATGGGGCGTCCCAAACTGAGACTGCTCGGGATCCATGCAGATGTATCACAACTTCCAAAACTTTCGTATGAGCCGAATTTTCGACTTCACTGTGGAGCTGGATATCTGGATGGAGATCACCAGGTAGGGGTGGCGGCTCAATGCAACCTCTCTTTGGCCCTGCTGCCCTGCCCTGCATCCTGACTGGTAAGCTTTAACGCGCCAATGAGCATAATGTATTTTGGGTGAGGGGAGTGGGCCGGGGGTGCAGTAAGGGCACCTGGCGCTACGTTGACAAGAAGCTGTGGTACCTACACGAGGGCTACGACACGCTGGAGGCCTCAGAGAACTTCGTGGTGCGCGAGGGGGGCGGCGTGCTCATCAGGTGTGGGCTACAGGGGGTCATCTTCGGGGCCTTGACCACGGTGAAGAGGCGTCCCGTGTGGCATGAGCCATGCATGCTGTGCCGGCGGTCAAACTGTGCGCTGCCTGGCAGATGAAGCTGGCCTCCGGAGGATAGCTCAATCTTCCACAGCCGCGTGTCGTGCTTCGTGGCTCAATGTTTATGTATGTGACTGCATTCGACCGTGAGCCACTGGGGGGCATGCCAGCAGGGTCCGCTCACTCCGTAACCCAGAGACCAGCGGTTGTTTGACGATGATCGGTCACATTGTTTCATCTTTCCATGCTGCTTTGCATTTGGGTTGGGAATATGTATGAGTTGGTGGTATTTGGTCACGGCCCCGCCCTGCTTCTGATTTGCTTCTCACATCCACTGGGATGATGGTGGGCTGGCTTTTGTCGGCTGATCTCATGCCATTCAGTGTGTGGTGGTGGGGAGGGGGGAGGATGACTGTATGAACGCAGGTTCGTCCCATACGGCACGATGGGCTACGCCACCTTTAACTCGTTGATCTCAGCCTTGACGAGCTCCGTCGTCATCTTGGGGCTTGCGACGGTAATACTGGATAATGTTGGCGCCTTTCTTTCCGCGTCCTTCATGGCAGGCTCCCAACCCTTTCCCGTACCCGCTCATATTTAGTTATCCACAGCCGGTGTGTTGCGCATGGTGTGGGACAATTGTTTTATCCCGGGTTTTGCTGCACAGCACGGTATGGAGAAATTCTTTTTTCTATTGGTGTGCCACGCATGTTACGATAAGACAGCAAACGTTCATTGTTGTGCCGCGCATGGAATAGCATATTTAACACATCGCATGCATGGCGTACAACAAGGCCTTCATCCGTGTAGCACTGACTGTGGTCCCGGAATGAAATCTGGTTAAATTGGAGCCTGCGGAATTTTAGAGGTTTCTGTGCCGGTAGATCGATCAGAGTTTCCTGAGCCGTTAGATCAAATCAGCAGTTGAGTTAGATCTAAAGGTTTTACACTTTACGGTATTTAGGAGTTCCGCCCGTGGGAATCCGCAGCTCTGTTCGTTTGCCTTCGCAAAAGAACTTCACAAGAAATTTTCCTCGCGGAGAAATTCTTAGTGCGGCACACTGCAAAATTTTACCCCACATTTTAACGTTATTGTGGAAGTCCAAACCCTTGACAACTTACGACAATGAGTCAAGACGGTGAGCAAGGCGCGTCGGAGAACAATGCTGGCGCGGCTGAACAACCGGCAGCAAAGACCGGAATGGAAGCTCTGTTGGAGCAACAGAGCACAATGATGCAGCTCATGATGAAGCAGATGGAGACTCTCGCAGCGAGGGTTGAAGTCGCGGAGGCGATGGCAGCGAAAGCCGTTTCGCAGGCTGGTGGTTCCGCTCAAAGCGGAGACGCGGAGTTGGAGGCATTGAAAAAACTCCCGTATGTCCCACACGTTTAAGGGAATCCGTTCCCTGCGAGACCTGCGACACTGGAGACCGATATGCCGCAGATGTACGACCTGTACAACGACAAGACCTACGACGCCCTCTCCGAACGCACCAACTCGTCCATGCGTTACGAGCAGTTGGTGCTTGCCCCTGCGCTTTCGTACATGCACGATGCGATCGCGTTTTCCGAGGTGACCTTGGACTGGTGTCAAGATGAAAAAGATCGCCCAACGGTGGAGGAGTTGAGTGAGCGTGTTTTGACAGCTCACAACACGTTTAAGGGCGTTCTTTTGCTCCTGAACAACAGATATACCATGTTGCAGCTCAGAGCGAGCATGGAGTCTGACGCAACATCGCACGGCGGAGCTGAGGCGTTGCGGGCGAAGTTGGCCTTCATCGAGGAGAAGGTGTACGCAGGCAGCGACGGGCTGGTGAGCGACTCAGTGCTCACGAAGTGGTTAAAGGAGTTCGACACCACGAAGGCGGAGGCCTTGATGATCACGCACGCCAAGGCCAAAGTTTCGACTTTTCGTGACCGTCAAGGAGGCAAAGGCAAAGGCAAAGGCGGGCGGTGGCGCTGGAAAAGGTGAAGGTGGTCGCGGCAGCGGCAAGGGAGGTAAAGGGTCAGGGCTTGGGCGAGGCGCCCAAGCCCAGACCTAACTTTCTGATCACGGAAATATTGGACGCCTTCCGCCCCTCGGGGCGTCCAACGGAAAGAGCCCACCCTGCAGGAAAGGGTGCGGAGCAGAAGGGGGGCATGGCGCGCAGCTAGCGCGAACTCAAAGTTGATGCCGTGGATCAGCAAAGGGGCAAAGATGCGCTGGGTCGACAAGGCGCCTCTGCCTTTCGATCACGGAGTGTCGTTGGGCGACGCCACCCCTCCGCAGCTGGAGTGGATGGCCGTAGAGACCGAGCGGTGTCTCAAAACGGGCGCATGGGTACGAGCGAGGACGCGACGACACGTATCCCGAGTGTTCCTGGTGCCGAAGCCGGGGACGAACAAGTGGCGTCTAGTGATGGACTTCCGCTGGTTGAGCGTACACTGTGTCAAGTCCCGCTGCAAGATGGAGACGCTGAAGAAGCTGCGACGGCTCGTCAAGCCGAACGACTGGTGCATCAGCTTCGACCTCCAGGACGGTTTTACCACGTCGTGGGGCTCGACCCCGCCTTCCAGGAGTACATCCAGTTCGACGTGCGGGGGGAGTTTTTCCAGTGCGGCGCCCTTCCCTTCGGCTGGAACGACTCGCCTCGAATCTTCGTCAAGGTCATGAAGGTGCTCGTGGAGTGCCTGCGTTCTCCGAGATCCGCGGAGGATCGGCGGGAAGTGCGGAAGCTGCAAAGCGGAAGCAAGGTGCGACGACGTTGGGCAGTTCGCAGACGAGCTGGAGGATGCGGCCGCGAGGAGCATCAGCAGGGGGCGCGGGTGCTCCCTTACATGGACGACTTCCTGCTGCTGCTAAGCAGCAGGATCGAGGCGCTCAGGGCGCGCGAGTTGACATCTCGGGTCTTGGTGAGACTCGGATTGTCGCGCAACGAGAAGAAGGGGCAATGGGAGCCGACGCAGCTGGTGGAGCACCTCAGGCTCGAGGTGGACCTCAAGGCGGGACAGTTCCGCGTGACACCGGCGAGGCTGCAGAAGATTCACCTGCAGTCCAAGGCGCTTCTCAGCGAGGCGTCGCGACAGCGGAGGTGGCTCCCAGCTCGGAAGCTGGCAGCGTTCACGGGGCTCTGCCAGTCTGTGTATCTGGCAGTCCCTCCGGCGAGATTGTATCTCAGGGAGCTCCACTTCGTGCTCTCCACGAGGCGGGGATGGGGCGCGAAGGTGAAGCTCACACGGCAGGCGTGGAGCGATATCGAGTGGTGGCTCAGGCTACCGGCTCAGAGCCGGTGGAACGGTCGCAAGATCTGGCGCAGCCCCACGAGAGCGAAGGTGCACACCGACGCGTCTCTGTTCGTATGGGGCGGGGTGTTGAACCTCAAGCACGCGGCAAGAGGTTTCTGGTCCGACGAGCTACGGCATCTACACATCATGCACCTGGAGTTGGAGGCCGTGTACAAAACGGTGCAATCCTTCCTGAGAGAGCTCACCGGCAAGGTGGTGCGCCTCTACTGCGACAACCAGGCGGTGGTGGCCATGCTCTCGCACTTCACGTCGCGCAACCCGGAGCTGATGCGGTGGATGCGGCGCCTGTGGATCCTGCTGGACTTAAACGACATCGAGCTCCAGGCGAGGTACATCAGAAGCGAGGCAAACGAGTGGGCCGTCCGCTTGTCTCGGGACCGGGACCTGGACGACTGGCGGCTGAACCGCAGGTGGTTTCAGTGGGCAGAGCGGGAATGGCACCAGCACACCGTGGACCGCTTCGCCTCGGAGCTCTCCGCCCAGCTGCCGCGCTACTACGCACAGTGGCACGACCCGGGGTGCGAGGGCGTGGACTCTTTGGCCTTTTCCTGGCTAGGAGAGGTCAATTGGGTCAACCCCCCGTGGTCCCTCCTCGACGAAGTGGCGCACAAGCCGCGGGAGGAGAGGTGCGCCGCTACGGTGGTGGTGCCCTGCTGGCCGGGGCAGATGTGGTTCCAGCATTTGGAGGCCATGGCCGACGAGGTGGTGATCCTGCCCCGGAGCAGGGACCTCTTTACTCCCAGCCGGCTGGGAGGGTCCGAGCTGCTCGGGGCCTCAAGCTGGGACGGCATCATGTTCCGCATCTCCGCCTCGCGATGAGCCATTACCTGCAGGATGGGAGGCGGGCGGCCGGACGGGCTCCGCAGGCGGGGCTGGCAAGTGGCTTCAAGGTGAAGGTGTACTGGCCCCAGGATGATGCCTGGTACACCGGCACCGTGGGTGACACGGGGTCGGACGGCCTAACCCACATTGCCTACGAGGATGGTGACAAGGAGGACCTGGACATGAGCAAGGAGAGGTATGAGGTGCTCCCGGTAGCGGTGCAGGAGGTGGCTGGCTGGGATGCGGCGCTTCAGGAGCGTTGGAGAGGGGAGCTAGGGGATAGCTCCCTCACTGAGCTGGCAGTGCAGATGCTGGGGGCAGCATTGGGCGACAAGACGGTGGGCAACTACCGGCCGAAGGCTCGGGCCTTCATGGCGTTCTGTGAGGCGGAGAGCAGGCAGTGGCTTCCTGCAACGGGGGCCACGGTGAGGCTGTACATTGCTCACATGCTGGACAAGGGCACGGTGCAGGCGTCCAACATGCAGCCCTACCTGTCCGCCATCAACAATTACCACAAGGACATGGGGTTCCCCGGGCCTGCCAAGGGCCGGGCGATCTCCAGAGCAGTGAAGGGCATGTCCCGCCTCCAAATGTAGGCGGCTGAAGCCGCGGGTGAGGAGCAGACGGTGCGGACCTGGCTGCCTGCCAGACATGTCTCGGCGGTGCATGAGCACGGGCTGGGGTTGGAGCCGGTGGGCCGGGCAGCTACGGAGCTGCTCAGGGCGTGCACCTACGTGGTGTTTGCCTTTGTCACCTTCGGCCGGCCAGAGACGAGCGTCTCCATGCGCAGGGAGCACATCAGCATCACAGGTGATGACATCTCCGTGGTTCTCCACAAGGAGAAAGGCAGGGGGCACGTGCGCCTCAGGAGGAGGCTCACCATCCCCGCAGCGGGGGTGGCGGGGCTTGTGCAGCTCCTGCAGCACTGGCAGCAGGTGCGGGATGCCTGTTGGGGGCATCGCCCGGTGACGGGCTCGGAAGTGCAGGGCAGCTACTGGAGGCTGCCGTGGGAGCAAGGGAAGCTCCAGTCGGCGCAAGCTAATGGCTGGGTGCAGTTGGCATTGGGGAGGCTGGGGTGTGTCCCTCCGGAAGGGGGACACTTCTCTGGCCACAGCACCCGCAAGGGGGCTTGTACCTATGCCAGGGCTGTGGGAGCGGCGCTTGAGAAGTGCTGCTTCCTGGGTGGCTGGTCTCAGTTGTCCTGTGCCATCCACTCCTACATTGACCCGACAGCTGTTCCCGACGAGCACATGGAGAAGTACTTCGGGTGGACCACTCCGAGATGGCGGCAGCAGCAGCAACGGCAGCCTGGCACAGAGTTGCGTGCCTAATGATCTCTGTTACATGACAATGAGATGTGAAGAGCAAAAGAAATGGTTAAATTGGAGCCTGCGGAATTTTAGAGGTTTCTGTGCCGGTAGATCAATCAGAGTTTCCTGAGCCGTTAGATCAAATCAGCAGCTGAGTTAGATCTGAAGGCTTTACACACGACAGTATTTAGGAGTTCCGATAGCGGGAATCCGCAGCTCTGTTCTTTTGCCTTCCCTACCCACCCAACCCAGAAGACTCTAAACATTTTGCCTTAGAAGTTGTGCATCAGCCTAAAAAGCATGTGAAGTTGTGAATCAGCCTAGAGAAGACATTCCAAAAAGAGATTTTCTCTCACACACTTAAAAGCATGTAAGAAGAAAGCTATTTTTAATGAAATGCTATGCAGTGTGCTTGTTGGCAATGAGATGTGAAGAGCAAAAGAAATCAGGGTAACTGACGATTGAGAAGTATGTCGGAGTTTCTTTCATCTCGAAACATCACTTAGTTGTCGTGCGGTGAGGGCGGACCAGGATGATAAGTACGAAGACGACGACGAGCGTGCAACACTTGAAGATATAATTGAGAGATACGAGACGGACGGTGTGCTTGACACATTCTTCCTGCGTTCCTCCTTGCTAGCCTTGTTTACCCTCATACCCCCCATCCCCGTCCCGCGTCTCTTTCCACCCTCTCAATTCTGTCACCTTCCTTGTCTTCCATCCTGTTCCCACTTGTCTTGGACAATGTTTCTCAGTCACTGGATCCAGCATTATTTTCTGGACCATTTGGATCAAGAGCAGCTTTTTTCGTGCTCCGTGCTCCACATCGACTGACTCTTTGCCTAAGAGACTTCCGTCCGTTGATGCAGCCCTGTTCTTTTGCATTCCCACCCGCCCAGCCCTCAGACTCTTGCGTGGGCAGCTTGTCTTCTCGAATCACCATCTAGTGATCTGGCGGGCGAAGGCTATCTGCTCCCTTCTGCCTGTAAGACAACTCTTTTCAATGAGAAATGTCTGCAGTGGACTTGGACAGTGTGCAAGTCGTGTATTCCTAATGCAGAAAGGCCGCGCCATGATCTGAGGGCGGCACGGAGGAGGCCAGGAATGGTCGGGGACTCTGAGATGCTATTATCTGATGACAAGTCGCTAAAAGATGAAGTGGAGCAGCTGAGGCGAGACGTGAAGTCCCTGCGCGATGCATTCAAGGTGGCTCTCACTTCCCCTGCCCCTGCATGGCGAGGATCACCGCAAGTCGGTCGGCCCCAGGAGTGAGTCAGTGATATGGGGCTAGAGCACAAGCTGCATGATAGGTGTCGCCCGAGCTAGAGCATGCGTGCATAGGCATAGGCCGCCGAGAGGGAAGAGGCGAAGAAGGCATCTTGGAAACGGCGCATCGTAAAGTTCTGTGAATCGGTGAAGCAGGCAGCATATGCAGTTGTGAGATCAGGGAGCGAGTGAAGCCCTGGGGGTGCAGGGTCGGCAACCGAGGGAAGCGCAAGTGCGGGAACGGTGAGTATAGTGAGGGTTGTTTGTGAGGCCGGGTGAGAACTTGTAGGGAAGTCGAGGGGAAATCGAGGGGTGCGTGTGCTTTGCACAGGTGGAGCACCAGACGGTGGAGAAGCGGCTGGAATCCACGGTAGAGGAGGTGAAAAACGGTGCGTTGGAGAGGTGGCCACGTGCCTCGTTGGCAGCAGACCGGCGCGAGCAGAATGTCGCGTGGAGGTCCGCATGTCACATAGGCAGTTGACCTGCGCGAATAGAGCGCCACGTGGAGGTTTGCATGCCTTATTGCAAGGTACACCGGTTAACACTAAACACGGTCACTGGCAATACATAAAGGTTTATTCCAAATGTTGCTTCTCAGGTCAGCTAGGTTTGTCCTAGTTCCTTAGGACCCCAGACTTTGACAGGTAAAGGGGTCCCGGGTGCGGCCAGCACAGCCCCTAAGCCTAGGGGTTGTCTGGCCCTAAAGTCCCGGGTACCCCCTCCCCCCTTCCCTTCTCCCAGGTTGTGGGCGGATGGGCAAACAAATCTGGTGCACCAGTCAGGATGGAATATTTACTCTTCTGCCTCCACTAGTGTAGCAAGAAACAGGTACAGTTTGCCGCTCATCGAAGAGTGAGCTGCAAATCCTTTGGTCCTGTCATTTCTATTTCCTAGAAATGGTGGAAGAATCTAGGAAGAATCCTAAAAGGCTTCCACCAACCGGTGGGTAGGAATGTGTCATCACGCATCCTCTCCTCGACGTGGTCTGCTGTGAGGCCTCACTTCTCACTTTCCCACAACTTAGTCAAGTTAGGGAAAACCAGAATGCATCTCATCACAGCCCCTCGAGTGAGTGTCATCACCCTTCATCTAAGGGCTCTACTCAGGTGCATTTCTCATGTGTGACGGAGCTGTCATTCTGTGTGTTTGGTCCTAGCTTGTAAATAAACAGGTTTCAGAACTTGAGACCCTCAGGCTCGTGTTCTCACTGAAAACAAAGAGCTTTTCGGCTCATTTTTCTCCCAGCTCCGAGACCCAAAATCAATGCAACAAGCTAGGGGGTACATGTTCCCACAATAACCGTAATCAACCCGTTGCAGTCTTAATTGTAAAACATAGGCAGCTGACCTGCGCGATTAGAGTGCCACGTGGAGGGCCGCTTGTCACACATGCAGCAGACCTTTGTGAGCAGAGGGCCACTTGCCACATGTGCAGCAGACCTGCGGCACCACTGCATGCGCGATGCTCGGAGGATCTCGGTGCAAGGAGGGTGCCCTAGCCACTCCATGCACGATGGCCAGTTTTTTCTATGGCTGAATTACTGATGGAAGACCGGGATGGGCGGAGGAGAGTTGGCAACGCAGCGACTGACGTGATACTGAAGAAGGACGGCATCATCAAGGAAGGCGAGGTGCGTTTGCCGGGGGAAATCTCAATTCAAGAAGGCGAGTTACCTTATTTGTGGGGGTTCGTGGGCTTGTGCGCTGCACTTGGGCAATGCCATGGTCATTTATATCCAGGGGTACCGCCCAATAATGAAGGAGAGTATACTTAGCGATCGATTCAGGAGCATCGACGGGGGCAATGACAGGTGGCGTGGGATACGGAATTGGGTGTGTTTAGGCGAGCGCAGAGGGCACGTCTTCTGGTCACGTTCTGGTGGACGGGATGGAGGATGGGCCGTACTTGCTGAGCCTATCTTGCCCGGATGGCAGTGTGGCTTACCTGCAAGAGGAGGAGAAGCGCTTCCTCGGTGATTCCTCACAGCGGTCCCCGCGCCTTCACTTGTAGGGACGGGCTGTGGGAGCAGAAGGCGTCTGCACATGCATTGCAAGGCATGTGCCGCCATCACATTCAGTGATGCCCTCGAATGTGAAGGCTGTGAGGGAGGCGGCTCCCTGCAACAGGGCGCGGTGATTATGGGATCACCACTATGCTCGTTGCAGCCAAGCAAGTCGAACTGCATCCTTTCCCGGACAGGTGTGTAGCCCCTACCGGCCGGTTCCAGAGTGGAGTGGAGGGCCGCCTCTCCGCTCCGCTGCATCTCCATCAGGCCGGCCGCTCATCGCAGCTTTGGGGGAGCGGTGCCGAGGGATGCCCTTTTTCAGCACCCTCTGCCCGAGAGTGGATCGGTGCCGACCCGTGCTAGATTCTCACCTTTCGCCGGTAAGCGGACAGGTGGCATGCCAAGGTGTCGTGCCAAGGTGTCCTGGGAAAGGTGTTCAGCCATTGGCTGGGCAGCTGTGTGCCGAATCTGGGGACATCTACCTGTGCCTGCAGCGGTCGGCCTGATGTGGCATTCGATCTTCTAAGGACCAAAGCAGGCAGCATTCGAAGGGGCTCCGGTGTGGGGATGACGCGCTGGAGGTGGATGCAGGGGGTACGTCCTTGCCAAGCGCGCGTTGAACGCGAAGAACGAGGTGGCGTGGTTCGACGCCAAGGAGCAGGCCTGGCTTCCGCTGAAGCACTCCGGGTCAAAGTGCGTTCCCCCCGCAGCGCTCCGTCAGTGTGCGCCGTGCAGTGATGTACGCCCGCATCTTCCTCCTCCACCGTTTTGCGTTGTTCCGGCGCAAAGTCGAGTCCACGCTGAAGGTTCCAGGTACACGCGTCTCGTCCATTTATTGGCCGAGCGTGTTTCAAACTCCGTTCAGCTCCCTTGGTCACCGTTGCACCGTTGTATTGAACAAGGACGGGTGACGGAGAGGTCCTGGTGGCAGTTAAGTCCAGGCACATTTGGTGTGTGTTCAGGCATCCTACGTGATAGCATGCCCCTTTGCTCCTCCTCCTCTCCCAGGCCTCAACCCCACCTCTGACCTTTGGGCTCGCCCCATGACGCTCTCCTCCGCCCGGAAGGGTGCCTATAGAGTGCTCCCAGGGTGCACACGAAGCCGGGCGATGCCGTCGACGTACTCACCAGCTAGTGCAGGGCTTGGATCGCGCCTTGGCTGCCGCAGAGGCGTGCCGGTGCTCAGAAGGCCTCAAATCGTGCGCAACTCAGGATCCCCTCTGCACCGTGCATGCAGCCAATTGAAGTTGGGCATGCCAGGGGAGCTGGCGCGCCACCGAGCGGGACAACGCCCGGGAGCATGCATCCCACACGCCAAGCCCCCCACCCCCCCTCGCTAGCTGCAAGCTCTACGGCATATTGGGGAGACATCAAATGGCTGCTTGGAACTGCCTTTTGGTGCTCGTCTGCGAGGTGTGCTAGGGGTTGATTGAGATGAGAAGGGCCCAGTCTCGGGATTGTGGTTTGCACGGTCAGGATGTTGGGTGGAGACCTGCTGGCCCTGCTGGCACCGGACGATCCTTCCATAGCCCCGGAGGCGCACTTCATCTTTCGGCTCTCAGCAGCCCCGCTGGCCGGTAGGGAGGAGGAAGGTACCAGTTCATGCTTCCCCCTCCAGTTGGAATCTCACCACCCGGGTCCTTCAGCTCACAGCAGCGGCCACAGAAGCGCCCTCTGACCTAAATCACTCCATTATTTGTTTTGCGTGTTGTCGTGTTCGCTTGTTACCGACAGGCCTGTTGTCTCTCATGCCTCAGACTCGCCATCCCGTCCGTGCATTGCTCCGACTGTCGACGCATCGTAGGGCGCCTTCTGCACTGCGCCGTCGTATTTCCTGGCACGGGGAACGGAGAGCGGGCTCTTGCCTTCTTCAATGCCGCGTGATGCGCCGCTCTCGAAAATCATTGCTAACCCTGCTGCGGTTTCTGTGGAAGTCAGGTTTCAGAGTTGCATGAATTCGGGCTTGTTGGGTTCTTGCTGGCAGATGGAGCTCTGCCGGCCATGTTTCAAGGGATCAGCAATCCGTTTTCTGGCTGGCTTTACTGACGCCGCGCACATATTGCACACGCTGTTTGCGTATGCTGTGTTTGGAGGGTGCAAATGATTGGGCGATGAATGGCGCATGCTTATGTAAATAAAGGGCTGGAGTTCCATGGGCATTTCACTGTGGACATCACGAATGGTCAGGATGGTCAGCACAGCTTTATGTGGACTGCTCCTTTCTGCCTCAAAGAGCGGGCGATACAAGACGGGGCGCGTCCTTGCTTACTGATGGAGAATCCCGGCGTAGATTGAATCACGCCTTACAGAACTTCGACGAGCTCCCCGTTTGAAAACTGTTGCAAAATAATTAGAAATCCACGTAGACACACACGGTACAAGGATAAGCACACACACACACACGAGCCAGCAGTGCGCTGGCGGTGCGGATGCAGATGGGCTCGGGTGGCTCATCGAGGCTTAGGGGCTCCCATCCTTCACGAGTGAGCTCCGGAGATTCCGGATAAGTGTCCCGAAGTGTGTGCTGAATCCTTTGACCCCCGGCGTGGGTACATAGTGCAGCCGGTCTTCTGCGGCTACGGGGTGCCAAAGAAGTCGGTACAGGGATACGCACACACATGTGCGGTAATGTCTGGCAGATGTATGCGGAGGTGCAGGACCTCCCTTGCCTCCTAAGTTAGACACTTAAAGCTTCAAGTGCAGTACGCCGTGTATCAGCAGACATCACGCAGAAACTGGTTATCGATATCCCAGTCCCCCTTGAAGGATGCCCCGCTTGAGGGCTAGACGGTTGGGACAGGAATTTTTAAATTCTAGGAAAATCCGGAACCCTCCAAATTCTCACATCAGACGCGTGTCTGCCACAATGCCTTGGAATGGTCCAGAACGTCTGGGAAACAGACTCACACATAGCTTTAGCAAGCGAATGTGTGGCTGTTGATACCCACGAAGCCGCCCTCCATAGGCCGCCTAGTATAAAAATCGGTATTCAGTGAAATAAAGCGTCAAAGGGGGTATGAAATACATGGTCATGCGCAATCTTACAACTCATGGGAGCTAAGCGGTCACTGAATGGAGCACATATTCGGCCATCACAATATTGGCTCACAAATGTATGATTTTGGTGAATGCAGGCTCCAACAGACCGATCTCTAGTTTAATCAATCGTTGATTAGGTATAATGTATGTGCACACACTGAATGGCATAAAATCCGCCGACAAAAGCCAGCCCACCATCATCCCAATGGAGTGAGAAGCATTCAGGAACAAGCCGGGGGCGTGGCAAGATACCATCCGCTCCGACACATCTCAAACCAAGCGCAAAGAAAACCCATCACAAACACGAAACACAGCGGGAAATGTGTACACATACACACACACATATAGGAGTCGCAAAATGAGCCCTAGCGATGGGTGTGGAATGGCAATTGGCAAGGGACTAAAAGGGTCATCGGCAGGAAATTCAGTATTATTTTGGTCAAATGTAGGCATGCGCGTATTTGGCATGTATGTGGCACGTCCACCGCTCAGGAATGTGGGAATTACTGCCCCAGAAATGCAACGCACACCCAACGTCGCTTATCATGTTCAGCAAACATTTGAAATCATGGGAATCGATATTTGATGTGATGTGCCCATATGCTGTTGATGATGTGGAGCATTTTCATAGTTAGGATTTTTTTGTGATTTTTATCAGTGTCGGAACCAGGTGATGAGGTTACCCTTCACGTGCAAGATCATTGACGGCTGTTATTCCTACAAGACATAATAAAACGTGCTTTGTGCATAATCTTCTAAGTATATTTTGGGTGCGCTTTCAGCTTTCTTGCATGCAAGGTTGCAATACCACTTCCCCTTGCGAACTCGCTTCAGTGGCGGGTGAGCAGCAACATATGAGATATGTGCTATACACTGATTTAATTATCGGATGCCTCGGTTGTTTGGTACAAATTGCACAATGCATGGTGGATACTATAGTATCAGATGTGCCATAAATTGTGACACGTGCACATTGTAGATGCAATCATTGTCACGTTGGTACCATCTATGTCATCTTATTGCATGCACAAGTTTTCGTGTGTCTCTGATATTGTCTTCGTGTGCACCAGCAATGTTTTGTGGTGTGAGTTGTGTCACGCACAACAGTGTGCTCCCGTATGCGAGCCAACCATATCCACTGCGATGCCTTCTTGCACTGAAAATTTTCAAAAACTGTGAGTGCCACCAGCAAAAATGTGCGATATCTCGTTGCGTTGCCTATTCGTGAATCTATGATGGTTCAACGAACTTTCTACTGCTGACAAATACTCTAAGGCTAACTCACTTTACAACAAGGCTCCCCATCGAAGATTTCCGAAAACCGGTATTATCGATATATCGTTTTAATTACCGATTATCGGATGGGATCCTCTAAGTATCGATTGTGGATTTGTGTATGCTCCATATTCAACACATCGCACATCGTGTATAAATGCACGCATAATCGAGTAATTATTGATTGTCCGGATTATCGATACCACTTTCCAGATATCGAAAATTTTCGATATACCAAAATTAGATCAAATGGGGAGCCTAGGAACACTGCTAGAATTACAAATGTATAGACTGGTGATACTTACTATGTTCTACTCTGCTGACAATTACTCTGTTAGGTGACCAACTTTCCAAGTGTACAGACACTACTGTCATGGAATGTAAAACACAAATAGATTACACTGCTACATTTGCCGCAGCGCCCCCGCTTACTTAATCAACTGCTCAGCAGTTTAGATTATCCTCGTCACGCTTCCATGCACCCGTATATAGATAGTAACTTACGTTGGATGGATGTGGCACTACGTGGCCAGCTCTCACCGCCAGTTCTACTTCGCGTCGCCTTGTCACTTGCAGCGCGCTAAGTCGTTGACATCGACTATTCAATTACACTCTGGCTTACTACAAAGCGACTGCCATGCACCAAGCAAGCAGAGGCATCCGATATTACACGGACCGCGACTTACATGTATACCGGGCGATACCAGCACCGGCACACATACGCGACGCTTTACCCAGCGCGGGCGGGGCATGCAAGGCTACAATGCCGATTTACGGATGCGAAATTGTATGGCACGGAGATTGATGTATGCGTACAATAATGTACGCAACGTGAAATTGCGGTGACGAGGCGCACCAGGTTTCAGTATATAATGGCGCAAAATACAATAGGTCCCCGACCGTATCTGAAATTCGTACCAAAAATCACTGAAATAAGTTACCAATAAATATGCTTACACGTATATTATATGTTGCAATGTCTCGGTAGCCGGATGTATATGTGCACAATATGTAACAAATCTATCCTGAGCGGCACTTTGGACTCCGCTAGTTAGCTTACACACAAACAATACTGGCAATCCGTAAGTGGCGTACGGTAGTTATTGTGCTAGGAGGCAAGCACAAGAGCAAGAAAAACGGCTAAGTATAAAACGCAGAAGTACTCAGTACGGAGTACAGTAGGACCGATCAGAATGATGTTGATGTGAGGTGCCTAGACTGTTGTACGGAGTACTCAGTACAGTTGAGTTATGGAAAGAGTTCCTGAATGTATAAGAACTCTAAGAGTAACCCGTTTCGGGGAGATGAACTGAACTGAAAAGTAAGACATAAAAGTAAAGAGCCGTAACTGCTGTATATTGTGTATTGAAAGCATGCACTGATAGCAAAAGCATAACTATATAGATTTACGAAACCGAAGTCTTGTAGTTGACCAATCGTAAGCATACCTCGTGCGGTCGTTTAATAAGTGTAGAATAGTATAAGTCCGAAACCGTAAAGAAGAGAAGAAGCCTAGGTGTAGACTCCTACAAAATGGTAATTAGTTCGTGTTTTCACGTTGCTTCCTTGTCTTTCTTGCGCAAATTCTGATCAACCCGCCCCGCCTTGTGCGATTAGTTAGAAAGTACTTGCACTACGAAATCGAGAATGCCTGTGCTCTCGCTCTTGTTGCGCGGTGGTGTGTGGGATTGATGGTTCCAGGTTGCTTGGAGCCGCGTCGGTGTGGAGAGATCTAGCTCGACGACAATCTTTTAAGGTGCGAGCGTTGCCTTAGTCCTAGCACGCATACACGCATAGCACGCATATCCGTGCTTTTGGACTCGCAGGTGCGGGATTTTGGAATCTTCTCCGTTTTTCGGCAAATCCGACCCTTCGCGGCGGAAGCGCTGCGCAAATTTTTCAATTTTGCGTAAGCCTTTGCTGAAATTCGGGGTTGGTTCGGGATTTCCCCCGCCTTTAATTTGGCCTTCTAGTTCCCCCTATTCGGGAATCTCCGCGCTTCGGCCGGTGTGCTTACTTGTGCTCGCGCGCAAGTGGCGTATTCCTGGGATCGGGTGCTGGTTGCCACACCAACCGCTTTTCGGTTGAATTGGATCTCACGCATAGCACGCATACTATGCCCATGTATTCAGATGAAGAGGAATGCCTCGGTCGGTCGGGCCGGCGTGGGGGGGGTCGGGCCGGCGCCGCCCCCGGCTCAGCCGTGGGGTCCGGTCGGTCGGGGTCTCGCGCTGCGGGCCTGTCGGTTGGCCCAGGCTCTGGGGAGTTCTGGGGCGCAGCTGGCGGGTCAGACAGCCGGGATTGGCGCTCCCGTGAGAGGAGGGGGGGAGTGCGGCGCGCGCTTGCGCGCCAATACGGCGGTGAGGCCCTCGAGGTTACACCGGCGCGCACGCCCCTGAGAGCCCCTCCAGGGTTGTCTGGTGGGCCCCCCAGGGCCTCGCCACCAAAAGCCCCTTCACCAGCGAGGGTCAGTGGAGCTGAGCCAGTGTCCGAGCTCGCATTGAGCTCGGCGCTACGGCAGCCGGCGCGCCGGAAGCGTGCGTCGCCCGAGGCTCCGGCACCGCCGGCGGCAGGCGCCGGCTCCGGGTCGGACTCGGACCGCTCTGCTAAGGGGTTGAACCCCTCGGCAGCTCCCTTCTCCCCACTCCCTGCGTCCAGCAGGAGTGCGAGTAGTAGGGTCGTCCGTCAGGAACCGACGTCGGGACCGGCAGCGTCCTCCCTCTCTTCCCTCGTGGGGAGCGAGCAAGGGAATCTCATCAGTGCCCCAGGGCGCTTTGAGGTTTACCGAGCCAGTGACTGGAGTCCCCCGGCAGAAGGGGAGTCTGATGATGTCCGGCGCCCAGAGCAGCTAGACGTCGTCCAGTCACGGGGGCGCGAGTCTCGCATCCAGCCCAATCCGGCTTGGCGAGGAGAGCGACGTCAATCCATGCTCGCATTGGCCCTCCGTCAATGGAGCACCTGGGCGCTGGATTCAGCGCAACGACGTGCGAGAGTCTCCCCGCCATCTCGTCAGCGCGCAACAGCGCGGCTTGCGTGGGTCGCATGGAGGGCCAGGACGGACCAGTCAGCGCATCAACGCGAGCTCCGGCGCCTGGCATTCCAAGCGTGGAATGACGTCACCCAACAGGTCGCCCAACTTCAGGGCCTGTTTGACAAAGGCAGTCGGCGCCGGGTCGAGTCCACTTTCGCAGCATGGCGCCAGCATGTCGTCCAGACACAGGGTCTGTGGCGCAGAGGCAGACGTCAAGCTGGAGCAGTCTTCATGGCATGGCACCAGCAGACGATGCTCGCCAAGGAGAGGAGCACCTGGTGGGTTGGAGCCCGGAGACACCGGATGACCCAGATGGGCAGGAGGTGTCTTCGCGAGTGGCGCCGGCTCCCCAGGACGACCCCAGTCAGCTCGGACTCGTCCCAGGGAACGAGTGCCCGCCGTCCGGTAAGGAAGGCGGGAACCTCATCCGGTGTCAGCTCTTGCTCGGATTCCGACCAGGAGTCTATGTGGCAGGACATCCGTCGAGGCCTAAAGCGCCTGGGGAAGGACCACCCGCTGTCAGGGCTAATGTGGTTCCAGCTCAAGGACTATGGGCTCTCCGAGGACGGCGCTTATCGCCTGGAGATCCACCAGCAATCAGTCTCCGAGTCCAGGGTGTTGATGCAGCAAAAGCGCGAGGACCCTCACAACTCCCTTGAGAGGTGTAGATTCTCTGTCTTTGCCATCAACGCCGGCAGACCAGGGGAGCTGGTACGCCAAGGGGCGGACCTCCAGGAGGTAAGGAGAGCGGTCGTCGCGGCCGTCAGAATGAGCGGCCGCACCCGGAAGTCGCACAGGGGTCTTAGGAAGTCAGGTGCAGCACCTCCGAGTTCCGCAGCCCCCGGTGGGAACTGGTCGAACCGGTTTGCTCCCCTCTCGTCCTCATCGGAGGAAGAGCATCCCGCGGAACGTCCGAGGCCCAGGACTCAGGCGCCTAAGCCGAGCGGCCCCAGTCGCCCGGTGCCTCGCACCCGGAAGCCCAGTCGAGCACCATCGGCCCCGCACCCCGGTCCGACTTCCTCAGGGAACACGTCGTCGTCCCCGGAGTCCACTTCGAGCAGGAACAGTCAGGACCTGCAAGAGCTGAAGGAAGCCTGGCAGAAGGAGTCGCAAGCTCGGGAGGCGGCTGCCGAGGCTCGCCTGGAACAGCTGTCTCGGCAACTCCAAGAGAGTCAAAGAGCTGCCGAGGAGCGCAGGATCTCCGATCAGCGCGCTGCCGAGGAACGCAGGGTCTCCGAGCAACGCACTGTCGAAGAGCGCTGGGCTGCAGACCGGCTGGCCGCAGAGGCCCGGGAGACTGCCAGGCAGTTGGCTGTCGACGAGAGCGTCGCTCAGCAGGTAGCCGCTGAGGAGCGGCGAGCGGCAGCTGAGGCCCAGCTGGAGGAGAGGCTGCAGGCGGTCATAGAGTCACAAGTCCAAAGGCTCGCCCTGGTTCAGGCCTCGCCCCCAGGGCCCGTGGAGTCAGACGCTCGGGGGCCCTCAGCGGCAGCGTCGAGTCCGGTTCAGGAGACGCCCATCTCCCGAGAGGGACATGAGCTGGTAGAGCCGACTTCCGTCGTCACCTGTGACGTCGAGAACCGGGGCGTTCAAAGCCCTCCGGAGGAGTCGCGCGTGGGCGTGACATCGCTTCCGCCGCACTCATGGGACTTTGTTTCCCTTCCTATACGAGTCTGCGACGCCCTCCGGAAACACGTGGTCGGGTATGCCAACCCGGGGATCGAAGCCCAGCGCCTGTTTTACGACGCCGCTCGTAGGTATCGCTCCCTGGGTCAGGTCGCCGGGTGCTTGCACCCTACCAGCCAGATCAGGCAATGCCTGAAGGCAAGGATCTCGGACGAGGACAGGGTCCTCGGGGCCCAGGTGATTCACAGTCTCACGACGGCCTTGGCGTCCGTCGCAGAGAGCTGCGCTCGCTGTGGGTGCGGGCACGAGGAGAGCCCGGTGCGTATGTGGGCGTGTCAGGCAAGCGCTAAGAAGAGTGTGGTAGCGTTCATGAAAAAGGTGTACCTGCCGGTGTGTGGGTTTTGCGCCGCGGACGTGTGGCCCGGTGCTTTCGACCACTTTCCGGCTGTGATGCCACCTCCGCTTCCTACGGCGGCAGACACACCGGGAGACGGGGGGGGGATGGTCCCTCAACTGGAGCACTCGGAGCCAAACGAGCTTTCGGAGATGCCCGGTGCCGGCGGTCATGGTGGTCCTGGTGGCTCGGGGAGCGGTGACCCTGGAGGGCCGGGAGGCCCGGGGAGTCCGGGCGAGGACCCTGGCGGCGATGGCGAGGACGGGGATGGCGACAGCCAGTTCACCTTCTCGTCTTCCTCTCGTTACAGGGAGCCCCGGAGCCATTACAGTCGTAAGGACGAGCAGCACGCTCTCAAGGAGGCCCTCAGAGCCATGGAGAAGGCAGTGGACAAATACCACACAGAGGTGGAGGGGTCGTCCCACGTCTTTGGTCGGCTCCTCCGATTTGTTCGGCAGATCAGGGAGGTTCGGGAACTGGAGCCGGTGCGCTACGCCATGGGGATGGCGCGTCTGGAGAGCGGGGGTGAGGAGAAGGTGTTGTCGGACCACTCCCTGCTGTCAGAAGTGGCCAGACACTGCTTCGGCGCACTCAGCTCCGAGTACCGCGAGCTTTCTTCGGTGTTGACGGAGGCTCGGGAAGGTAAGAACCTCACCTTGGACGTCATAGTGGTTCCCTTGGCGCAACTGGTGATGCCCGACAAGGGGGAAATGGCGTCGATCGGTCCGTTCCTGCGTCGTGTGCGTCAAAGTCAGGACAGACAGACTCGCACGGTCCGCGAGTTCTGGGACGGGGTGCACCTTGCTCACGACATCGTGAGCATGCTGGCTGCCCACGAGCTCACCTCTCCGGTGCCGGAAGAGGAGCTGCTGGAGATATTCCTTACGGGATTGATACCGGAGATAAGGAGGAAGGTCTTCCTTATAGCCGAGAGGAAAGGCGCTTCGGTTCTGACTCTGAGCCGGACGGCCAGTAAAGGCCGCCACGAACTCCTGACTTGGGCCATAGAGGCTGAGCGGGAGTTGCGGCAGAGCCAGGATAAGACGAGCCGCTCGGTCCAGCTGCTGGCCCACGTAGATGTCACGGAGGAGCTGCTAGCCATGGCGACATCCGCTGGCGCTCCGACACCCACAGGGCAACGACTCGGCTCCCCAGAGTACGAGGGCTGCCGTCTGTGCAAAAGCATGGACCATTATGCCCGCGACTGTCCGCAGGCGAGCCAGCGCCCGAAGGAGTGGGCCAAGTGCCTCCTGGAGGACACCCTGGCGTTAATAGGGGACGAGTCGGTGGAGGAAGCTTTGGCTGCCATCGGTTTGGATTTTGTCCAGGAGGACGCTCCCCAGCCCGGGGCGTCCTCCCCGCAGTAAAGGGCGCGGGCCCCGTCACTGCGGGGTCAGGGGGACAAAAGGGCCCCGCGCCGGCGTCCACAGCGATGCAGGTGCTGCATGATAGGTGGAGAAGGTGTGGGAGACACCTTAGTGGCAGCGCCAGGCGCCACCTCAAGAGCCAGAGTCGAGTCGAGAGGTATGAGCAGGAAGGTTTAGACATGCTAGCCGCCACCCGCACGGAAAGCCCAGAGCCTCCTGAGCGGGAACAGGTCGAGCAGCGCGTCCAAAGAGAGCAGGCAAACTTCTGGAAGTCCGCCAGAACCCCAGCGACCGCCTCAGTTCCGCGTCCCGAGGAGCCGTGGGAGCTGCTCTGTTGGATCACCGGTGCGGACACCCGGGGTAAAAACCGGTCGAGCCACACAGTTGAGCCACGGGCAGTCTACCAACAGCACCTGGAGAACCAGGGGTCGGATGTTGCGAGAGTTCGCGGGCACTGGAAGTTCAGAGCTCAGCGTTTACCCCCCAGAGTTAGGAAAGCCTTTCAGGCCCAGCAGCCAAGTGCTCGCCTGCGTTCCGCCATCAGGGCGCTAGAAAGGTATCTAAAGCTGGAAGAGTCAGAGGTCCGGTCGGTCAAGTCCCTTGCGCTTTGGAGGGCAGGGCAAAGGCGGATGCGCCAGAAGCTTGGACCCACGACTAGTAAGCCCCAGTTGAATCGAGAAGAGTTAGATAAGCGCTTGAAGCGGCTCGTCAGGGTGCGCGAGTTCAATCGCCGACGCAAAGCCATCTTGGATCAGGAGTTCGGACGGTTTGTTCGCGTTGCCAAACCCAAGCCTGCCGAAGGAGAAGAACTCTCACCACCAGAGAGAACTTCAAAGCCCAGTCGGCCGTGGTTGACCCGAAGCAGGGCTCGCCAGGCTTTGGGCCCGAAACGCAGGCCATGGCTGACTCCTGAAGACAAGGCGCTTCGAACCTCTCGATTGCAGCGCAGGTACGAGTTAGAGGGTAGGGACCCGGCTTCTACCTCAACAGAACGCCATGCGGACTTCCACGCCTTCGTAAAGGAGGAGTTGGAAAGGGAGAATAGGGAACTTCAGCAAGACAATGAGCTGATGCACCGGGACGAGCAAGTCAGAAAGCACATAGCGGCTAAACTGGCTGCAGCGTCAGTCCAAGTCGCAGTGTCCCCCCCAGACTTCCCAGAGCGCAGCGCAGTTCAGAAAGCAGTCGCCATCGGCCTGCTGGCAGACGCGTGTACTTACTGCCTCCCGGACTGTGACTCCGACGCAGAAACGTCAGTCACCCGCCTGGACTGCATAATGCAGGACGGCGATATCAGTCCGAGCTGGTGTGAGTCCCTGGCAGCGGTGTCCTCGATGGGAGCGCGCCCGAGGAGTTTCGACAGGCACAGTCGCACACCGACGTTGTTGCTGTTTTGGGCCTGGATTGCGGGCGTCAGAGTCAAGGTGTTAGTGGATTCGGGAGCATCCACCAATATCATCGCAAAGAGTACACTGCAGAGGCTCTCCGGCGTCAAGCCGGTGCGCCACGAGCAAGCCATGCGGGTTCGAGTGGCTGACGGCACCACATATGATGCTAATTCCTGCATCAGGCCCAAGCTCCTTGCTGAGACGTCGAAGGGGTCTTACGGCCAGCAGGTTGAGCTTCGGGTAATGCCACTCGACCTCAAAGTGGATGTCATCCTGGGGGGTCCTTGGCTGGCGAACCTTTCCCCGGTTACGCTGGATTATAAGAACTGGGGTTCGGTCCGGTTCACCAAGGGCAGAGAAGAGGTCGTCATCACCGGCTGTTCGCCGGGGTCACCGGACCCCAGTCGGTCCAAGGACACGGCAATGGCACTGGTACAGGGAGTCCTTTTGAGCCAACGTCGGGCTCGCCGGGACCTGCGGACCCTCCGAAACAGAGAGGAGCAGGCTTTCGTCGTCTACCTCGGCCCCGATGGGGCTTTTGGCGCGTTGGCCTGCAACAAGGGGGGGGGAGACTCCGACGAAGATTCCCCCAACGATGTTGTAGCAGGCCTGGCGTCAGAACCCTCCTCCGGGTCCGAGGATGGTGAAGTCAGCGTGCGTCCCAGCGCAGCGGTGCCGGACGGAGCTGAGGAGTCTGAGGGGCCGGGAGGGTTGGTCTCGGACAGTTCCGAGTCCGGCTACAGTGACGTGGAAGGAGCATGTCATTTGCAGAGAGTAGGGGCGGTGGTCGAGGATATTAGGCCACAGGGATTTGCGAGCACGGTCGACGAGGCCGGGGATCACCCTGACCCTCTCAGCTTTTTCGCTAGCAAACAGGAGGCGAACGGAGCATTTGCGTTGCTTCCGCCAGCGGTGCGTAGGCAGGCGATAGAGGATCACGCGGCCGGGAAGCCACCCACCTGGCACGCGCAGGCAGCCGCGGCGCTCCAGCAGGGCCGGGGTCTGGTCGCGGAGCGACGACCCCGAGCACGGCGTAAGCGAGTGCGTTGGCGTGACCAGGTCGCAGCAGTCGGTCAGCCTGGTGCTGAAAGTGGCCCTTCCACCGAGCAGCCACCGGGACCAAAAGTCCCCACTGTCCCGAGTCCTCAGAGTCAGAAGTCGCGAGCCTCGGCACCAGTCCCGCCGCCAGCTCCGCAGACCACAGACCCGCCGGTACCGGCCGCCCCGCCAGGTACTACCTCGCCGCCAGCCCCACAGACTGCTCAGGCCTCCCCGGAACCGCCGGAGGACGAGATAGACGAGACGGTGTCGCCGGAAATCTGGCAGCAGCTTAGGGATCTGGAAAAGGAGTTCGCAGATGTCATTTGCACAGAGCTGCCGGAATCAGTCCAGTCAAGGGAATTCAAGTCCGGCGTCCGGCTCAGGCCAGATTGGAATGGGAACGCCTTGCACCGGCGAGGGTACAAGCTGTCGCAGGAGGAGTTGCGGCAACTCCGGCAACAGCTAGATGAGCTCTTAGCCAAAGGGTACATACGACCCTCGGCCTCTCCGTGGGGCTGCCCTGTGCTGATGGTCCCCAAGCCGAGTAATCCCAAGGAGTTGCGTCTAGTCATTGACTACAGACAGATCAATGAGATCACAGTCAAGGACAAGTACCCCCTCCCGGATGTCCAGAGTCTCCTAGATGATCTACAAGGGGCTACCGTCTTCTCTACGATGGATGCCCTTTGGGGATTTTGGCAGGTCCCCATGAAAGCAGAGGACGTGGAGAAAACCGCAATGACTACGCACTTTGGAGCGTACGAGTGGTTGGTCATGCCTATGGGATTGTCAAACTCCCCAAGTACCTGGCAAAGGATGATGCAACAGTACCTCGGGCACCTACCCTTTTGCAGAGTATTTGTAGATGACATCATGATTTTCTCGGCTGAGGTTCCGGGTAAGAGCGCCCATGAGGTACACCTCGACCACCTCCGCCAGGTCCTGGAGGCATGCCGAAAGAATTCAGTCTACCTCAAAAAGTCGAAAGTCAAATTGTGCAAGCGATCAGTCCGGTTCCTAGGGCATGTGGTGGATCGGGATGGATGTCGTCCACAGCAGGATAAGGTTGCGTCGGTACGCGATTGGCCAGACCTAGAAACTGTCACACACGTGCGACAGTTTCTGGGCATGTGTGGCTTCTACCGGAGGTACATCCAGAACTTCGCAGATATCGCGTACCCGTTGACCCGCCTCACCAAATCCGGCGTGGACTGGACCTGGGGCGAGAATGAAAAGGCAGCATTTAAACAGCTAAAAACTGCCTTGATCTCCTCCCCAGCCTTGGCCCTACCCGATCAAAAGGGTGCAGCAGACGGCTCCAGACCCTTTTTTGTGCAGACAGATGCCAGTGGAGTAGCACTAGGGGGTGTACTCATGCAGGATCAGGGACGAGGCTTACAGCCCTTGGCCTTTGAAAGCCGGCAGTTCTCCAGCGCAGAGCAGAACTATCACGCTGGGGAACGGGAGCTTTGTGCCATCCATCACTGCACCACGGTCACCTGGAGACATTATCTGATTTTCACATCATTTAAGCTCATGGGAGACCATAAACCCCTTCAGTGGCTCTTCGCCCCAGCTAGGGAGCTCAGCCGACGTCAGGCTCGCTGGTACGAGGACTTGGTAGAGGTAGGAGTCCATCAGATGGAGCACGTGCCAGGGCGCTGTTTAGTAGTACCAGACGCGCAGTCCCGGCGACCAGACTATCAGGAAATGTCAGCCAGAGAAGGGTTGAAGGAAAAAGGGATTGTGGATCGCGCCACGGATGGGCCCAGAGACTCCGCACCGGCAGGCAAGGGGTCCGAAGAGGACGAGGATCCTACCTCTGTCCTCGGGGCAGTGGATTGCACCACCGATGGATCTGATGGACCCGAGTACTCTGAGCCGAAAGGCAAGAGATGCGAAGGGGACGAGGATCCCACATCTGTCTTAGGCGCCACCTTCGAGTATAGTGATTCCGAGGACGAGTCCTTCCCTCCCACCAGTCCAGCACCGGTCATTGGTGAGCTCACCCATCTGAATGGGCTCACGTGGGTAGAGTCGCCGGCCCTTTGGCTGGACGCAGCTGCCACCCTAGCAGTAGGCGAGAAATCCTTGAGGGATGCCGAATCGCTAGCAGTCATGACCAGAGCAGACCGAGCTAGGGAACAGGCCACCGCAGAAGTCCAGAGTCACCCGAAGTTCCCCCACCCCGAGGCCCAGAGTCATCCAAAGGCAGCCGGAAAGGTACCTGAGCCCGTTAAGCCCCCAGAAAGTGGCTCCCACTACGACCAGGTCGTAGATCGCCAGGACTGGAAGCTGATCAGGGAGCGCTTTGAGGAGATAGCAGCCCAGTACGGGGTGTTTGACGTTGACGCGTGTTGCGACTCCATGGGCGTTAACCGGCAGGTTGACACCTATTGGACCGATTGCTTGAAGGAAAAGTGGCGCGGGAAACACGTTTGGTGCAACCCCCCTTACACGAAGGATTCCGACTTGATAGAAAGAATTCTTCGGCATTTCCTTGCTGAGTGGCGCGCCGATCCGGAAAACACCTCGGCGATGTTCCTTCTGCCAGACTATGACGCCCCCTGGAGACGGTTGATTCACCCCAAGTATGGGCTTCATCCGGTCAAAGTCTTTGACACGAAGGACGAAAAAGGTCGTCCCAACCACCTCTTCGAGTCCCCTGATGGAGGTCGACCCCCGCTGCGCTGGCCGGTCCTTCTGGTGTGGGCCCCAGCAGCCAGCAGGGCAAAGCCCCGAGCGCCGCCTGCGCGAAAGGACAGTGAGGCAGAACCCGACGAGCCTTTAGTCACTACAGGGGTTGCAGCAAGGGCCAGGGCAGCATCAGGCCCACTGAAGGCTGATGAGTTCGTCCGCGCCTTGCAAGCGGAATACGAACGCAGCCAGTACCTCAGCTCGTTGAAGGAGGAACTGGTCGCAGCCCCACATCAGAGGACAGACACATTTCGCATGGTAGACGACATGATATGGCGAGTGGCAGAAGGGCGGTATCAGCTAGTGCTAGCTCAGGATTCCCCCCTCAGAGAGCTGGTGATGCGCGAAGCACACGAGTCCCCAGCAGCAGGGCACACAGGAAGGGATAAGACACTGGACAGAGTATCCCGTCGCTTTTGGTGGCCACGCATGAGCAAGGATGTCACCGACTGGTGCAAATCCTGCGTTGTGTGCCAACAGACCCGGCCACGCAACGGGTATCCAGACGGTCAGCTTAACCCCCTGCAAGTCCCAGTAAGACTGTGGCAAGTGGTTAGTATCGACTTCGTCACTGGGCTGCCCCGCACAGAGCGAGGGTACGACGCGTTTGCTACCTTCACGGACAAGTTGTCCAAGATGGTGCACGTAGTCCCCATGCTTTACGCTGACAGCTCAGCTGCACAGATCGCGCGCATGTATTTCGACCAAGTGTGGCGTTTGCACGGCGCTCCCATGAAGATCGTCTGTGATCGGGACTCCCGCTTCAGGGATGAGATGCATCTCGAGCTACATCGGTTGATGGGAGTCCAGGTTGCCTCTACCACGCCGTACCACCCTCAAGGTGATGGGCAGGCAGAGCACACAAACCACACGGTCGAACGCATGTTGCGCGCGTACGTCGACGCCAACCAGCACGATTGGGATTTATGGTGTACCCCGGTCGAGTACGCCATTAATGACTCTCGTTCCGCCGTCACGGGATTCACCCCTTTTGAACTGACGTATGGTCACGCTCCGGCCTCTCAGCTGGACTTCTTCGTGGAGGCAGCACTTGCATCACGGAGAGGCCGAGCTAAGGGGGGGAGGGGCGCAGCAGTAAAAAAGGGTACAGCCCACGAGACAGCCCGCCAGTTTGTTCGCCAGTTGCAGCTCGCTAGGGAGAAGCTGCTCTTAGCTCAGCAGCAACAGATCGCCCAGTACGACGCGCGTCACAGGTCCAGGAGTTACGCAGTAGGCGATGAGGTTTGGGTGGATGCCACGCACCTCACTCAGCCGGGCGACCGCGGGTTGCACAAGAAGTTGCTTAAGAAGCGCCTTGGGCCCCTTCGGGTGCTGGAAGTCTTTCACAGCGACAGGCAGATGGCCCTTCCCGCGAGCGATAGAGGCGCACCGTCGGCCTATAGGTTGCAGACGCCTAAGCAGTGGAAAGTGCACGATGTGTTTACCGTGGACCGGCTTTCGCCAGTAGAGTCGGGCAGCCGCTTCGTTGAGAGAGCTAAGGAGATTCCCCCTCCTCCGTTGGACGTCAGCGGGCGCAAGGAAACCCACGTCGAGAGGGTGGAGCGTTCGCGCACGCGCCAGCGCCAGGGCAGGAGGTGGACAGAGTACCTGGTCAAGTGGACAGGAATGCCCCGCAGTGAGAACGAGTGGAAGACCCGAGAGGATCTGGAGTGGGACGGAGCCGGCAGGCCCGGTGTTCCCAACCGAGCGTTGTTGGAGTTTGAGAGGATCGAGGCTAAGAGAGTGGAGCGAGAGAAGCTTAGGGTCCGTAAGAGACGCGACGAGTCCGCAGGAGCGGTATGGACCACGCTATCGGAGGAGCTCAAGGTAGACGGAGCAATGCCATGGGTGCCAGAGGAGAGGTTTGATGAGGAAGTAGGAACTTTCGCGAGAGTATCTGCTCAGAGCACCCTGCCGCCAGTCAACGGAGCCGCAGCACTTGAGAAGGAGCCAGTCGGCCAGTCTAGGATTCTTGTATTGTTTTGTGGGACCGGGTCAGTCGAGAGGCAGTTCACTAAGCAATTTCCCAATAGCGAAGTAGTTGCTGTAGACATTCAGCCCAAGTGGGGCCCCACACATTGCGAGGATATCATGCGATGGGACTATCGACAGTTCAGACCAGGACACTTCGACGTAGTCTGGGCTAGCCCACCTTGCACAGAGTACAGCCAAGCGAAGACGGTAGGCATCCGAGATTTGCGTGCTGCGGACAGGCGAGTTCGTAGGACATTGGAGATCATCCGGTACTTGAGGCCCGAAGCATACTTCATTGAGAACCCGAGGGGAAGAGAGCCCCACGGGTTGCACACGCGTCGCTGCATGAGCAATCTACCAGCTCCGCACCTCGTCACGTACTGCAAATACGGGACCGCATACAGGAAGCCCACGCACATCTGGACCAACGTTCCGTTGCGCACACCCTTGCGAGTATGCGATTCCGATACGCCTTGCGAGTTCTTCCGGCGGCACGGTAGGCACGAGAAAGTAGCGCAAGGAGGGCGCGCGATGAGAGCCGGAGGTGTGTTCGCGAAGGGCATGGGAGCGCGAGAGAATTTGTATGGGATTCCGTCAGCACTGTTAAAACAGCTTTTCCACAACCTGACCCTACATGAAGAGGTGCATGCGTTCCTGTCTGAACTGCTTGTCAGGGAGGATCTGAGCGAGATGAGCGTTTTAGTCCAGTCAGCTGTTGTTGAGAGTGACCCGCCCGAGTTTGAGCCAGAACCGATAGCGTTAGCGGGAGTGCGAGCGGAGGTGACGATCATACCAGAGGGCGGATGGGAATCTGACGCGAGTGGTCTTAGCGATTGAGGGCGTTGGGGAGCGTCGGGAAGAGCGGTGGCTCCAGCCTTGGCGAGACCAGGCGGCAGGTGAGAACCTGGGTAATCCATCCGAGAGAGCAGTGGCTCTAGCCTCGGCACAGCCAGGCAACAGGTGGAAATCTGTATAATCCATTTGAGCAGTGGCTCTAAGCCTTGGTATGACCAAGCGGCAGGTGAGAACCTGGGTAATCTATCCAAGTGAGCAGTGGCTCTAGCCTCGGCGCGACCAGGCAACAGGTGGAAATCTGTATAATCCATTTCACGAGAGCATTGGCTCCGGACCTGGCACGACCGGGCAGCAGTTGGAGATCTGGGTAAAAGCTCTAGCACTCCGAGGAGGCGGTGAAGGTTTAAAACCTTTCCTCCGGGCCGGCATCCCGAGAACTGTCAGGTAATTGGCAAACCTATTGTCATCCCCTGTAAGTGTGCCGTGTTGGGAGGTTTAAAACCTTGAGCGTGGTAATGGATGTGAAACCTTGAGCCTTGGGGGAGCCTGGTAGTGCAGATGGCAGACCGGTGAGAGGCCGACCCTTGTGCTTAAGAGGTCGATCTCCTTATTGCGGTGTGTCTTGGGAAGTGTAATGTCATCCCAGACAACAGGCGGCTGAGACCTGTATAATCATTCAGAGCAACAGTAGAAGATCTGTATAAAAACTTTACTGGTCCGACGTGGTCAGCGTGGACGTGACCTTCCCTAAGGGGGGGGGGAGTTGTGCTAGGAGGCAAGCACAAGAGCAAGAAAAACGGCTAAGTATAAAACGCAGAGTACTCAGTACGGAGTACAGTAGGACCGATCAGAATGATGTTGATGTGAGGTGCCTAGACTGTTGTACGGAGTACTCAGTACAGTTGAGTTATGGAAAGAGTTCCTGAATGTATAAGAACTCTAAGAGTAACCCGTTTCGGAGAGATGAACTGAACTGAAAAGTAAGACATAAAAGTAAAGAGCCGTAACTGCTGTATATTGTGTATTGAAAGCATGCACTGATAGCAAAAGCATAACTATATAGATTTACGAAACCGAAGTCTTGTAGTTGACCAATCGTAAGCATACCTCGTGCGGTCGTTTAATAAGTGTAGAATAGTATAAGTCCGAAACCGTAAAGAAGAGAAGAAGCCTAGGTGTAGACTCCTACAGTTATACCAGCGCATGGCTCTGACATAAGTATGATACCGTACCCGGCCGTTTGGTCGCGGCATTTAACCGTCGTTACTGACATGACGTGGTCATAGATCTTCTCGACCATGGGGAAACTGTAGTTGATATTGCCACATTCTGATCATTATATGCTACGTAAAATTGTGTAGATTGTTTTTGGTGATTTTCACACTTTTCATGATTCTCGGATATGATGCAATATCCTCAATCGATGTCCCCATGTCGCAAAAGCGACTTCGGACGCAGCGACTCAACGACTATCCATCAATCATCATTAGCTGGCAGCCTTCAGCGATGTACGTGATAAGCAATGCTCGTGTGCATGTCGGATGCACTTTCGCTTGAATACAGCATCACCTTCAAACTCATCACACGATTGTGACAACTGTGAATCGTGTTAATCATGTCATCACATGATATTTTCAACATAGAGTAAAATGATTGCCTGCCTCACTATTACTTTCAGGTGGCGCAACTACGATAATCGGTCTAAGAAATTATTCACACACGTGATAAGTGGGTATCATACTGTACGTGTAAGTCACCGACCTGGCTTATATAAGGTTAATGATGGGTGAGCTTCCCCGATGATGGAACATATGCCACATCTATCTTCATCAATGCAGCCACTACCAATAATGATAGTTGACGCGCAGTTCTCAGCTACGGGAATTCTGTCCCGGCACTCCGGGAGATTCCTGGCGGGATTGTACATAAACAGTGCCTCACGGACATGGATCATGGTCGTGTCTATCATACAAGGGAAGCAGGAAACTGAATTGTGGCTTTATGGGGGACGGGGCACAAATTCTGCCATGATAGTTGTTTGGTCTTGATTCTATCCCGTTTACATATTTTCCATCATGAATTGCAAGGACAATTTATTTACAGGATTGCCTCCTCGTTACTAATAGGTGTCGGCAGGCATCATCACGGCGTGACCCCACACTCGTCCGCATAGTAAGCCGCGCACGGGAGCTGATTCATGTTTAATGGAAGAGTGTGAAAGTGTTGAGCACAATGTTTCCGTTTCCCCTACAAGCTACAAGCTTTTTCCATTCAGGTCTTCGTGCTGCTTGCTTAACATCTTCATGCTCGACGTCAGAAGCGCGCTTCTCTCCTCACATCTGGTCGCTTGCATTCAGCGTCTCCACCTCATCTCTCACCACAACCCGTGCAAGGAAACCTGCAACCGTGGTGAGCCAGGCAGATGAGTCATGAAAAGGCAGATCGTTGTGCCCCGCCCCCTCAATCTCCACGAAGCAGCGCCCTGCAGGCGGCAGCGCCTCCCATAGCTCCCTTGCGAGCGCAATTGGTACGATGTCATCTTGGCTGCCGTGCAGCATCAGAACTGGTAAGTCTGCCTGCAGTCCCGCCGCGCGATCCGAGTTCAGGAACTTGTCGTGCATCAACAGCCGCACTGGTAGCCATGGATACGCCGCGGTGCCCATCGCCACACATGAGCTGAAGCCCCCTTCAATCACCATCGCTGCGGGCACTTCCAGGCTCCCATTCGCTTTCTCCGCAGCCACCGCCACCGCCACCCCACTGCCGATGGATTCGCCCCACAGGACCGTCCTACGCGGTGCGTTGCCAAGTGCTGCACTCTCCGCCTGCCTCCTAGCGAGCCATGCGGCCGCTGCACGCCCATCGCTGATCAGCCCATCCTCATCTGGGCTACCCTCACTGCCGCCATACCCGCGGTAATCAATTATTGTGACACTGCAGCCCAATCCCTCCCGTACGAGGTGCATCCACTCCAGCCGGTGCCCGCGGTGCCCGGCATTGCCATGGAAGAGGAGCACATCGAGATTCTGCAGCTCTGGCGACTCCTGGCGCAACGTGGCCATTGTGCGCTGCACGGCTGTGCTACCCTTACCCAGCCACCAAGGTGCGTACGGTTCCGAGCCAGGCGCCGGCGCCGGCCAGTGCCAGGCCAGGCAGCGCGTTCCGTCCGCGGCCACGATGGCTACTTCCTTCACATCATCCCAGAGGGGGTCGACAGCAGCTGGGTGAGCAGGCGTGTCAGTAAACGGGAAATACTGCAATTTTCGTTGGGCAAAATAGACGGCACCACCGACGATGGCGTACAAACCAACAGCCGCGGCGAGGGGCTTCAGCACACCAAGTGCCGTACTCGAGGCGGCGCAGCAGAAGAGGCGTTCAGTGGAGGAGTCACAGTTTTTCCTGGTGGCGCGACTCGGGAGGTACAGCTGGCACAGGTCAGCGCGCCTCATCCCGAGTCTCGCCGAGGGCATTGTGTTTGGAGAGTGCCACGCGCGGCGCGCGCCTTGTAGCTTTGCAGCAGCCTCCCAACGTGGCCATCTGAGCAGGATCCGACGCCTCCCCAACGCGACACGCTCGGAGCCCGCAAAGACAAGTCCATCGGGAGCCGTTCAAGTTGGTGTCACAGGTCACTTGTTAAGCTACCCGTAGGTCGGTATCGCCAGTCACTTGTCATTTGGCATAGAATGCGTGAATATGCAGTATCCAATCAGGAGCCCAAGGCAAGAGCGCTGCACGCTGGAAGTGACGACATATCGTCGTTGTCTGCCGTCTGACTCTGGATTTCATTTAACGACGCGCTGTTGTTGCGCGGCGCTTTCAGTAAACGACTTCTTGTATTAAGATGTCGGATTTGAGACAACACACGCGCTCACACCTATGTCGCTCGAGCTAAAAGAGTCAAGAATAGCGAGTAACGTAGGTATGGCAGCCATGAGCACTGTTTCGAGAAGTGCACCGTTCGTGGAGAGTGGTGCGTGCATTTGTGCGTCAATAAAAGTGCACGATTCGTGGAGAGTGGTGGGGCAACCCATACCTGTTCGAGCTCACGATGGACATTGTTTTTGTGCTGTAGAGATGTCTGATGGGACAGGTAGAGTAGGCACGCCACGCCATTATTCTTGCACCTTCAACTCTTCTCGCTCGCAGTGACCGCCTTGAAACGGACTGTGCTGAACCTGGCCGAGTATTTCACTGAAACCAGAAACGATCCTCGGAAAGGGATTGCTTCACTGAAATCGCCTGTGCCAGCACAACGCGAGAAACTGAACAGCACTTCGAAACAGGGATATTTGTACCAAGTAAGATGATCGCGGTTAACGGATTTAGTTGCGCAGGGATAATGAGTCTTGTGGAATTCCAGAAAACGTGTGTTCTCTACGGCGCGGCTGGAGCATCCCCTTATTGCACCTGTTCCACACGTACTAGAAGAATAGGTTGTGTTTATCCCTTGGTTCTCAGAGCTCTTATGTCCGGAACCATGCACACGATGGCTCAAATTCCAAGTTGCGGTACCTGCTGAGTTGATGAATGATTATGCGTGTTCGTTTCACCACCAAACAGTCGCATATTCCATGCAAAAAACACGGCAAATTCGTTGATGAGAGGGATCACCAAAAATTTCTGGCGAGCACGAGCAGTCGGGCTGTCGAGCGGACGGGAGGGTGCGTCCAGGCGAGGGAGGGTGGGTCTGAAACCGTCTTGCAAGTTGCATCACCCTCCGAAAAATCGCAGCTCGATCGCTTCGGCCGCGTTCAGACGTTCAGACGAGAGACTCAGACCGCGCGTTCAGACGAGAGACTGCGCGTTCAGACGAGAGACTCGCGCACTCGCCCCGTCGGTGTTTGCTGTTCCCCTTATCCGGAGGGGATTCTTCTAGGTTTTCTCATCCTCGCGCTGGACTCCGAAATCAACAAGCTCTGAGATGTTCAAGTTGATATGCATCGCATTGTTCACAATCAGCCCCGAAATTATGGCTGAAGACAACGCAAAACCAATGTTTTACGATGTAAACGACGTAAGATGTGACTCCTTCCCACGCCCCGCTTGTTGCGAGCAAGATCCCTGCTGCGGGTGTGTTGGTCGTGACTGCCAACCTACGTACGTTCAACCTGGGGAGGTATGTCGCACTGGAAAAGAAGGCCAGCCTTGCTATAGTAATTATGGTGACTCCAGTGGTTGCTCAATGTGGTGTTGCTGCTGCGAACCTTTGGATAGAACGCGCCTGCAAGGTAGCCTGAAAAGCGTGCAGTGATATTTTTTTTCATTTTTTCTACTTTAGACAGCTGTATGAGAGGACTTGCAACTTTATGTATATGCGATATAAAAATATAGAAGACTCGACCGAGGGCATAAAGGACTCTGCGTGGAGCTCATCTAGCAGTTGGATCCCACCGTGCGTCGAGCAGTCATTATCCACACGCTACGTTCGCGCGTCAGCGTATCCTCGTCTTGTTGCAAAAATATCAGTGACTAGCATCGAAATCCAGTCTTTGCAGCCGTATTTCTCACATATGGAGGCGACAGAAAGGATCCTTGGTGCCAGCAGATCAACAAACCGCGACTGGTTGGTTTCCCTCTGTATCACTATCAGCGCCGTGGGTGGAAACCAGTCGCAGTACGTTGCACCACCAAGTGCAAACAACTGCAACTTCGTTCAGAGAAATTTTCGGGTAAGGAAACAATGGCTCGTCCTCGAAATCGCTGAGTTAAGGAGTAATGATACCCCTTATTCCATGTTATGGCAAGACAAAACCATTGATAATTTGTTGGGTTCTGAGAGTGATTTCACGTTTACTTCTTGTTTAGACGTCTTGATGAGTGGCGCATGTTGATTTAGTCACGGAGGTGCTATTGTTCACCCCAATGTGAAGGGTGCTACTACCATATCCTTAGGTCATCTCGCGAAATGTGCGCCCTAAGCAACAAAGGTTCTTGCCTACTTAATTTTCGATATCGTGATCACACATATTCATATAAAGCCACCTAGCACACGGAACTGGTTGACTACAACCCTGTTTGATCAGGTCGGGCCTCAAAAAAATCCTCGAGTCCGTTCCGAGTGGCTCTAAATCACTAGGACTAATGTATGTGATAGTGCAGTAGAATTATCCAAGGTATGTAGAGTAGGTTAGTGCCACGAAAACGACAAGTCCACATTTTGTCGTTTCGCAAGCACATACCGTATCGAGGAGGAGGGACACGATGACGTGGAGACATACTAAGCGTCCTCGTGTGAACTTATAACCATATGCGCTTGGCAGGACCTCTTGTCCAAGCCACAAGTACCCCCGGAGTCTAAAGGAAACTAGTCGAAGTTCTTCTTAAGGTCCCGCCAAGAGTGCTGTACACGCTGGAGAATACTCGCAGCTTGCCCCATGTAGTATACGGTGCGCAACGATGACATTACAGGAAATACCACCTTTTGTGTCGACAACACGCGTTGTAATATTGTGCCACGCTCTACTAATTTCATGTAATTCTGACGAAGTCTTGCAAGCTTCTGCCGAGCTAGCGGCCACTCCTGAAAATTGGGGTAGCAAGCTAAACATCACTAAATGATAACAGTAGATTTGGACACTGCCATGTTTAAACCGGATATAAGGAGTTATCGGTCAAGTGACGAAATCTAATGCGGGGGAAGATAGGAATAACTAAGATCGTGCCAAACATCCACCACCGTCCGCGTGAGGATCATACGCGGCCACCGCTACATACATCCATGAGCAGTGTCTAGAACACACGTGCTTCGAATTGTTTGTGAAACGCGCAGAGTGTGAGAGAATGCGCATGAACTTCATCGACTTATCAAGTCTCTCGAGCGTGACAGTGAAAAAGAAGTTACTGGGATCCAGGCCATCCAAGTAGCCCGACCCGGGAGTCCCGGTGCAGGCCTCTGACTATCCTATAGACCGTGCTGACTCGTCACTCGTGGTGATGGCGTCTGTCATTAGTTTCACACGTAGGCTCCGTTCCAGGTGTCGGGTTACATTTAGGTTTTAGTGCAGTAATCACTTAGGGATTAGTCTGATGAATATATTGTTGGACTTCGGATCTGTGATTGTGACGCAGTCCGCTCGTATATGCGACACCCTCGTATTCATGGTGCCTGCTATTCAGTGACATGGCTGTCATAAAATCCTAAGAGTTGGAAACAACGTTGAGCTTAGATAGCCAATGAGGTGTAATGATATTTACTCTTCCCAGTTATTCGGAATCCTCGAACATATGTTTTCAAGATATATTTCTCACAGGTTCAGGAGCAACGCTTTCCTGGAGTGCTTCGAGGTTTATGTTATTTGGTCTTGCGTTATGCAAGGCTAAGCAGGCGATTGGGATGAGCAAGGCGCGTTCGCTGGCGGTGCTTGGGGTATGACTCGTGAATTCCGACGGCGTTGATTTGCGGCTGGTACCGCACGTTTGCTTTCGTTGTGCCTAGGTAAGCATCGTCCCAAGCCTGCTTATTGATAACGGGCAGTTTATTTGCGAAGTCGACCACAGTTTTTTTTCTGGGCCACTGGCAGACATCAACCTCAGCGGACAGCTGGAGTTGCCTTAGCCTGTGGAGGCGACGCCCCTCATTGCACTGAGCTACCCACCATCCGTTGCTGCGCATATACGTTCAATAGCCCTCCGCGATTTCATACACGAATTCGCCTACGCCCACTCCGATACATTGCCGCTATGTCGCGATCCCGGAAGCTCAAACCAATTTTCGATAACGACGAGTCACCGTTACGTACCCGACTCCAAGAACGCCGGCGCGGGCCCACTAGAGCACTGTCGCGGAACCGGGCAAGAAGTTCGTTGTCGAGTGTGCAGTATTCGGTTGCTGAAGGCCAAGTTCGACGCCACGGGTGTCCAGGGCGGTGTGTATCCGAATATGTTAGGGAAGGAGCCGCGGTACACTGGTGAGGGCCCGGATTTGGGTACGTTCGATATTTGTGGGCATTATGGAGGAGCTGCGAGCTACGCTGGAGCTCTACTCGGCCACGTTGCTGCCGTCATTCGCTCTATATGACGCCTCTGCCGAACGATCCGGCCTGAGGCAACAGCTCTTATTATGTACGCGTGCTCGTGGCAATTAAAGCCTGATTCGCCAGCGATGGACTGGGTTTGCGTGAGCCCTTGCACTCCGAGGCCGCCTTCAAGGGGAAGTGGGTTCTGCTGGAGCCCTGGACGAGATATACCGGCGCTACATTGCGGCAGTGCGGCAAGCCGTTCGATGCCCCGAAGGAATTCCTGTAGCGGGTTGGGACTCGTGAGGACCCTGCGGAATTCATCAAGCATTTCAACCAGTGCATCCTTGACGTGAAGGAATTGGGCGCCAACATAAAGGACGCTGACTACGCTGAACAGCAGTTCCTGTCACCGCGATGGATATGGCAGCGTCAACGACACCATGCTCGCCTGCACCAACGGCCGGACAGACGGCGGAACTCCTTATCGTCCTCGCCAGGCGCGCCAGCGTGCGGATCATCTGCATGAGCCACTGCAGTGGCGGCGGTGCAGCGCCGGGCTTCGCCTCGGCGCGCAGGGGAGCGAGTATTCCGGCGGAGTTGAACATTACAGGACAACGGGTCTTGCTGATGTGGAGGTGCGCGCAGCTCAAGCTCCTGCGGTAAGATCTGAACGACACCATTTGGCGGGTTGTGCCGAGCCGACGGACTTAGCAGATTTGTCGTCCCGCCATTACCTGTGCCACCGCCGCTCTCTTGTATCCGTATTCCGCGACCACTACTCCGACACCTCTTTTGATGCGGCTGGACCGATGTGATGCATCTCCTCCTTATGGGGCTGGAATGCTCTCCCCGACGGAAATATAAACGGCATGATGCGTGGGCATAGCCTCATACATATGCATGCCTCAGTTTTTGGACTGCATTCGCATGACATTGCGATAACCCTATATGTGTATTGCAGCTACATGCCAAGTTCCGTCGACATGTAGCATTGTCAATTTCTACGTCCCCCATCAAATGGGGTCTTCAACGCTATCATACGAACCCCTCAGTAAAATCGAGGCACCCGCCCACATCAAGCGCGATGCGCATTTGTTCGTTGTTCTTCGAACCTATAGCGATACGAGCCAGTTTTATACACCGTCGCTTGGTTCGACATGGCAGTGCGTATGGTCAACGCAAAATAGGTCCACGCTGAACCTTATTAGAAGCTCGGCAGCATAAGGTACCGTAAAAGTCAAAGTTTGTATGGTGTAAGCAACGCCAACTCTCGCAACGCCCCCTCGCGCGCGTCGGTGCAATCTTGACGCTGCCAAGTTAGTGGTCGTTCGATACGATCACAGCTTAAGTCGATTTTGATTGTTCGGACATATAAACGATCGCCGTCGCCTGCGTTTCCCCGAACATGGAACAGTCCCCTGGATGCAATCTTGACATTCGCAGGCGGTCGATACAGTGATTCGAATTGCGCACTGCCATATCGTTGATTGGAGAAAAGATCTCGTTTTTTGGAGCATTCTCAAACATTTAGACGGTTGCGGAGGGCTACGGAATTTGTTTCACGGCAAGCGGCGTCCGCGGCAGCCTGGACACTTTCAGTAGTAGTGTACGCCTACCACGTAGGTCGCCAGTGGTTGGTATTATATGTTTAGCATTCCTTTGCTCACTTTCCGTGGTATCGCTCACCGCGTATACCGTATGTATGCCAGTTTTGCTTGGCAACTTTTCCGGTTACGCACGCTTGGCCGCACCCTCCGTAAGATTACGCGTGATGTGGATCCAGCCTTCTTCGTTTCGATTCTATTATTAAGAGGACGTAGCAACTCGACGGGGGTCTGACCCGAGCGGGGTATCGATCCTTGCAAGTATTTTTGCGAGCCATGCTCCCTTACACCGCCGTCGTCTTACGTCGTCGTCGTCACCGCAGTCGTCTGTGTACTCCTTTTATGGTTCAAGACAAACGTGATTTTGGGCAGAAATGACCTAATTTATTAACAGTATAATGCTGTACATGTGGAGATATACGTGCACGGATGAAAATTTCAAAGGTATGCAGTTCCAATACGATTTCTCCTTGATATTTTGAGAATTGCTTTGGTCGACCGACTTTCAAAATTCCTGCAGGTGCGGCGTATCTTGGACTCAACGCATGTTTGGCATCCCGGTGTATTCCTGAATCTAAGACAAAAATCGCTCACTGGGATATATCATGATACTGCATATCAGGCTAATGCTACATTTGTGTATCGTCAGTGTATAGATTTTCTTGGTCTTGGATACAACTCAGCGAGGTGATATCGCTAGTGATGGGCAAAATACTTTCATCTTAGACAGCATTTAATGTAAATATAAGTCGTACAATCGCTCATCTGAAATTATGACGGGAAAAGGGGCCTTTCTATGCAACGGAGCTCGAAATCGAGGAACGGTTCAGAAACGCGGAAATCGCAGATCGCAAATCTCAGTCGTTCGATTTTTATGATTTTCTCGTTCTGGATTTTCTTCGCATCGTTAGCGTTTATTGCTGTTCTGCAGAGCTTACGGGAGAAGTCTCACTGCCTGTTTGACCGTGTATATTGCACAAAAAAAACATGATACTAAGCACGCGCATGCATAGAATCATGTTCTTAAGACTGTTGGTACCAAGTAGGTACCAACCGTCTGAGGATCCGCTAACGCATTCTTCACATTTTCAGATTCCACTCAAGCGGGCAACTTGCGCCCGGTTGCGGGAGTATGTGTTTTCACGCAAAAGCGAGTTCGCCTCCAAATTCGCCGAGATAACTTTCGCCTCGCTGACCGCGTTAACAAAAGTAAAACAGAAACGGAATGCTGAGACTCTTGCGCATCGATTGCACTCATCCGATATGCCCCACGAGCGAGTGGGGTATAGCGGATGCTCGATTGAGCGTTCGGAGGGTAGAGCGAGCCAAATCACACCCGATGCGAAGATTTGCTTTAGTTCTTGTAACTAAACAACAACTGGACAGCATGGAACCGCCGGTATGCTTCCTTAGACGCATACCAGTAGGTCTGAAAAGACCCGGGGCGCAAATTTTTATTTTTGCGGCCACGAAAATTAATACCCTGACGCCGAAACCCTGAATTTTCGATCCCGCGGCACCGTTGCCTCTGGTTCCGTCATAATTTCAGATGAGCGATTGTACTGTATTGTTGTCTTCTTGATATTATCCAAAATTTTCTAGTTTGGTCGATCCGTAGCATTCATGTGCGGCCTTATTATCTTGGCACGAGTTGGTATGATTGGCCGATCTGGTAAAACATGCAATCCGATGCGATTTCATCAGGTTGCTCACAAAATTAGGAGCGACGGTAATCCAGCTTTGTGTGCGACAATTTGGGCAAAATTTCCATGATGCCTTGATCCTTTATTGCACAGGTTCGTTGCATGCACCCACTCTCTTTAGTAGATATGCTGATCATACATATGTTTCATCAATGTTCAACTTCAGGGCAATCGAGCATATTTACTTGAATTTTTTCTAATGCGGGCGCACTGTAGGCCCACTGCACAACAATGCATGATGATAGTGGGCCCGTTCCTTAGTCTGGAGCAAGCGCTAATTTCTTCAATGCCATTTATTTCCGCCTTCGCTTTACAGAACCCTCTGTATCACTTTCAGTGCCGCTCCCAAGCTCCTTACCCTGATTTGGTCCGTCAGGTAGATCACCAAATAACAATCCATCGTGTTTTCGCTTCTCCCCATGCTCGCTGACCGGGAATCCTGTTGAAGCACTAGGTGCCTGACTGCGGTGCGCCTGGCATGTCTCCAGCAATGCCTGGTTCCCACATACCCCGTGCCATTGAATGCCAATAACCTTAGTCCTAAAGCATAAGTCCCCGAGCCCCACTGAACGACCTTGGTTTTCACACTAAGTCGCTACATCCCAAGTCCCTTGGTTCTGAGTTCACGAGTCCTCTGTAGCTAACTTTGGTCCTGCACCCCAGGTCCCTAAGTCCTAACTGCAGCGTCCGCCAGCCTACCGCACAGTTACAGCCCTTTACCAATCGGATGCTATAGGGCATCATCTAAGTCTCTAGTCACGGGGCACACCAGCAAATGAGAAGGGCAGTATTGATACCTGCACAAATGGGTCCGGCTGTATCGCGTTGTCGCATAAGTAGTGTAGTACCCGCTGCCAGTGGGCAAACACAGCTGAGGCCAGCAAGTGGTAGCCCGCATTGAGGGCCTCCACCAAGCACAGCAGCCCTCTGTGGGACCATGGCACCCTCCCTGTGTCCTTCAGCGCAGAACCACAAATAATGTACCACGAACTTCATTTGGTAAGAGAAATCCGGATGCTCAGCATGTGTATGTGCCGTCCCGAGCTTCCGACGCGTGCATGTCATCCCGAGCTTCCATCGGTTGTGCCCCACCCCGAGCTTCCCGTGACCGCCTCTCCACTATCAGGAATGGCGCCCGCCTCTCCGCTATCAGGAGTGGATCCCGCCTCTCTCGGCAGTTACAGCATTTCTGGGAATATAACTAAGCCAGACACCGTCATGCCCGTTTCTTGACATGCCGCAACTGCTCCGCCAACTCCTAATTACTTTTCTGCTGCGCCTACTCCGCCCGCAAGCACAGGTCGCCTGCTCACTTTTGAGGAGTCATCGCAGCGAGGGCTGTGTCCACGCGCTGGATGACTTCGTCACGGGAGTCTCGACGGACTCTCGGTGCCCGGCCACTTCTTCGCACCCATGCCATAAGACTGAGGAGAACTATTTTGGGAACAATACCGATTGCGCCTCGAAATAGTAGATGCAACGGATTATGCAGCGTGGCGCCCTGGGCGCGAGCACAAATCGTCCATACATTCTCCTTCAACAGCGCGCCGGCCCCCTCATTCTGGAGGTGTCTGCCCTCACAGTTAAGGCCAAACTGCGGCGCGCTCTCGCCGCTTCGAGATCTGTTATTGCCGTCAGCCCGACGATTGCGGAAAGATTGTGGACAGTGAAGTCGGGGTTTTCTCGCTACAGCAACCCCAGTATGCTGCGCACTACATTTCTGTTGTGAATATTGTGCCATGAGTTGATGATGGAACTTACTGACTATGTTCGGTGTGCGATGCCCCATGTGCCATTTGAGGCCACTTGCGCTGTAATTACATCATACTTTGTCACCACAGGATGGACGAAGTAACCGCTCACCGCTGCGATCTAAGAGGACCGTGGCTTCCTCAGGATAGGAGTGACCTTTCCTACGACGTCCTACTCACGAGAATCTGTTACTACTCATGAGAATCTGAACCGCCTCGTGGCAGAAACCTTTCCAGCGGTTGCCTTCGAGAGGGTGTTGGGTTGAGCCGGCTGTGGGGGGACCCCGGCAGCCTCCATGGGGAGTGCCTTATTTCCACCCACTCAGGTATCCGGTGAGTCGGCGCTTCGTACGGTGGTTGCCTCAGTTTCCGAGTCTCCATCTACTGGTTTGTGCCCGTTGTGTGGCAGTCGTGAGCGTCACTGGCTCTCGGACAACTGCTACCACAGGGACCCATCAAACATGATGGTCTGTAACCGAGCGGAGGAGATTGACGGCGTGAGGAAGAAGTGCAATAGAAGTATAAATAGCATACCTTCACTAGTATGATTGATGACACCCTCTGAATACACTGCGGGCCTCGGAGGTTTTGGCAAGTGTGGCATTCCACATTCCAGAACAGGAGCCACATTCTGTGGCCGGATCCACTCTATGTTTTAAGCCATCTGATGCTGATGTTTTCCGAATACCCCGTTACTCCAGTGCCACAACTTCTATTGGTTGATCTCGCCGCTCTGGCGCGGTGTTTCGCTTCCTTGTGTCCAATGACTTTAACCGTGTCAGATTTGACGTGTTCAGTTTGCCGATGCCCCAAGGCACCAAGGGAACCTTCCTTGAGGGTGTTTTTTGAGGGGTATTGAAGCAGAGCGCACCTGCATCTGGTCAGTGCGGATGCACGGGCATCTTCGTTCAGGACGGCTACACCGTCTACAGCAAGAGCTCGGGGAAGCCTGAATCTGGCCGTCACGCCCTGGCCAAGCTGGACCAGCTGTCTGCCCTGGGCGTGCAAGTATCGACCTAGACGACCTTTACGCCGGCTCTGGTGAAGGAGTATGTGGGCCGAGAGATCCACTCGCAGACCCGCACTATTACCATCACTAAGGCCGGGGAGAAATGGTGTGCTGCCACCGAGGAGCTACTCCGGGAGTTTCCTTATCAGCTCAAGCTTCAGTTTGTGGCCCCGCGTATTGCCAGTGGCCAGAACACGCTGGCTCGCCACTATGGGCTATGAGGGATGGCTTTGCACAGCCTTCTGCCGCGGACTAGGCCCCCAAGCCACGGCAGGGCGGCATGGCCACAGCGAATTTGACCTCCCGGGCTCGTGGTGACTCGAGCGGGTTCGTTGACCATCTGATCGCAGCGCAGCGTCGCGGCTCCCGTCTCACCACACACGTGCGCAGCGCAGCGTCGCGGCTCCCGGCGCTGAGCCAAATGGCGACCAGTACGCGTTGCGCCGATGAAGAATAGAAGCACTCATAGGCAGGAACAACGAGCTTCCCACGCGTGTGTGCCGTCCCGAGCTTCCACCGCATGCGTGCTGTCCTAAGAGTGGCGGCGCACCTGGAGGGAAAGGCGCGGCAGAGGAGCGCACCTGGTGGGAAAGGCGCGGCAGAGGAGCGCACCTGGTGGGAAAGGCGCGACAGAGGAGCGCGAGGGCGCCGGAGACCGCTTCAAAGTGCTCCCCGGGATCCATCACCGGAAGTAGGCGCTGCAGCAGCAGCTCCAGCGCGGAGCAGTCCTGGTGAGGCATCTGTGCCACAGATGCCACACGCTGTCCACGTCAGCGTGCACGCTGAACACATCCGGCGCCCTTCAGCTTGCGCACGTTCTGCAGCTTGGGGCTGCGGGCGGCCCTGTGTTCACACTGACATCGGATCGCCTTAGCCACCTCTGGTGCAACGCCATCTGAGCGGCTCTCGGGGGGCGGCTTACCTCGGCCGCAAGCAGCCTCCACGTGGCATTCTGGCTGAACCAATCCCACTGCAGCGAGGCTTGCACCATAGCTGCAGCATGCTCTGCGGATGTCGTTGCATCCGTCTCCGCGCGATCAGGAGCCGGCCCTGCCGCCTGCCAGATGGAGCCAAACATGACCTGTAAGAAAATGTAGATCGTGGCTGTTGGACGCGCACGATGACGCGAGGTGAGCCGTGCCTGCCGGGCAAATAGGGTGGATGATCAGCGTGCCGGGCTACTGCGGCATTGGCATGTGCCTAGTGGGTATTCCGGGTACGGTGCTCCTCATTGTTGTGCTGCATGTGACAGATCTATCCTTCAGGACATGCTCCTGAACATCCCCGACGAGCAGCCTTGACAGGGACAGCGGTGCCCAGGGGGTTGGCAGAAGTTCTGGGTGATGAGAGGAAGCTGATAAGCTGGCCTCGGGCAGCGGTGTGTCATTTAGAGGTGCCTTGGTATGTCCGCCCACGACCGCGAGCAAGCTGAGAGCAGGTTTTGTGAGCGAGCTAACAGCCATCGCAGGCGCGCGGCGTGTTCTGCGGCGGGAAGCAGGCGCTGGAACCTCAGCTGTATCTGGAGGCAGCGTAGGAGGTCGGAAAAACAACGGATAGCAGCCAGCTGATATCTGGCATTCCGCCAGATGCACCAGCTTCGGGTCGGCCATGAACAAGAATGTCTCCAGCACGTCCGCATTGCCCACCGCCACCTGTGCAGAGGCGAGACGCCGAGTACCCCCATCAGTCTCATCTCCGCATCTCTTCACGCTGCCCATATATGCTGCCGCTTGCCATGCGCTGGCATATCAACAACGGACAAGCGAACGCCCGAATACGCTTGATGGGCATCCTCTGAAGGCGGCATCGCCCTCTTGCGTCCAGGCTGTCGGCTGGAAGGCGAGTGAAGGAAGGGGGGCGCTGCGGAGAGCATCGGCTGGAAAAGCTGATGAGACGGATGAGCTACCGGGCTTATCGGTGGAAAGCCCAGTGAAGGGAAGGGGGCTGCGGGAGAAGCATCAGGTGGAAAGGCAGAAGTGAAGGAAGGGGGCTGCGAAAAGGAGCACATCGAGTTGAAGAGCGAAGTGAAGGAAGGACGGGCTGCGGAGAGCATCGGGTGGAAGGCAAGTGAAGGAAGGGCGGGCTGCGAAGAGCATCGGGTGGAAGGGAGCACCTGTGGAAGATGCCGCAGAGCGAGGAGCGCCACGTGGGCACCAAGATAGATGTCCACAGTGCAGCATCGCCGTATGTCCGACACGAGCTCAGCGGCTGCGCCACCCTGCAGCGCGCAACGATGACGTGACTCCGCTGCGATGCCCGGCCAGTGCTCATGAGAACAGAGACCACAGCCCCCCCAGTTCGGTTGCCCCAGTCCCCATCCTCGGGACTTGGCTGGTGTCCGAGTCCTGGAGCGCCGCAGAGTCTTCAGGACTCCGCACGCCCCAGGCCAGAGCCCGGCATGCACCTCCACGCCGAGAGGTATCAATTGTGTCTGTGGGTTTTTCCTTGGACCGACTCCTTTGGCACACCGTAGCCACAGAGAAGACCCGGCTGCACTGTGTACCACGCCCGGGGGATCAAGGATTCAGCACATGCTTAGGGACACTCGTCGTCCAGTTTTGTCGGGCTCACTAGTGGAAGAACGGGACTCCTGGCCTCACTGGGCCACCTGAAGCCTCTGCAACTGCACCGCCTGTGCACTGAAGCTATGCCCCTGAAGCGGGTAAGTGTGTACGGCGTATCCTTGAACCGATTGCGTTGGCACTGAATTGATGTGCGGAGGAGCTCCTGTGCGGTCTTGAGTCTGCGCCCCAGGTCCCAGGCAGGAGGCAGGGGACGGTCCCAGAGAAGCGGCGGGGGGGAGCTGAAATGGCCTCTAGCCTACACCGCCCCAGGAGGCGGGTTGAGCACCGAGAAGCAAGGACAGCATCGGTGAGCTGAGAGCACCAAGTATGTGAGCTAGTGTGTGGGAGAGGCCCAGGCATCGCCGCGGGAGAGCTCACCTCGGTGCTGGCACCTAGCACCTCGACGATCCCTGCGTACACCGCGAAGGCCGAGGCGGCCTCGCCGCTGGGCTCCAGGTCCTGCGGGTGCCGAGCCGCCAGCACAGCCGCGTGGCAGAGCACGTGGACGCCCACCGCGGCGCTACTGTCCGCCTCCGCCTTCCGGCCGTCCCCAGCGGCCCCTGGTCGGTGAAGAGCGTCCCACACAGCGAGTCAGCACGGGCGAGCTGATTTTGGTCCAGGAGGCCATAGCCAATCCAGAGCAGACACAGGCGAGA